>JAVJAQ010000258.1:0-141132 GCA_032362365.1 Zygogramma bicolorata
CCATAGTTATTACGCTATAAGGTAGACACGATTAAATTTCCACAAAATTTATTGTCTTCGCGACATGTTTCGATACACTGTATCTTTATCAAGCGAATGTATTCAAACACACAGTGTTTAACACACTGTGAATGTATTTAAACACACAGTGCTTGATAAAGATACAGTGTATCGAAACATGTCGCGAAGACAATAAGTTTTGTGGAAATTTAATCGTGTCTACCTTATAGCGTCATACCTTTGAATGCGTGATTCCCAGCAAGGGTGGGGATAAAGAGGAAGTGTGCCCGAGTTGAACCGGTACCCCATCGAAATCATAGCCTCGCTTATGCACGACATCAGACACGTGACTCGACCAAGCCCCGTAGCCATCAAATGAAAAAAGTTATTTCGGAATACGAATTGAAATCTTCACACGTTTCTGGTATAAACAACTGATAAAGAATCACAAAATCAAACACTCACTACCATATTATGTGTGTGTGTGTGTGTGTGTGTTGGCATACAAGACAAATCATGCCTGTGGAAAATCTGACAAAAAATACATACATTATATAGATAGAGAACTTTACCCAAATAAACATTAAGATATCGATCTTATTGATAATTGCGAAAATTCATACCAACAGAATATCGATTTTCCCATGCTTGATGAACTAAGAGATACCTTCAAGGATGGTATTATCTCTACAGAGGTGAAATGAATTAAAATACGCCAAATTTTTTTTTATTCTTTATTTAACATCGGCCTATTTCCGCTACCGTGGCCAATCACCGACACCGGTGAGCAAACTTCTCCCAACAGAAAATTTTGAAGAACCCTATAGCATTCCTGACAGAGGTAGGGATCTTGTACGAGTCCAGCATTCATGGACTCGGGACCGCCGGCTTTACGTCCCCTCCGAATGACGGCATATCCTCAATACATCTTGTGCTCATTGACATATTGCCTGCAAGCTTTGATATGCTATTTTGCTGCAGTTGTACGGGCTTTTAACGCGGACTTTCCTGCATGAGGTCACCCATCCAACTACTAACCGCGCTTGGCGTTGCTTACCTTCAGATATCGAATGACTGTCAGTCAACTCGAAGAGCTGGGTCTTGCCCACGCCAAATTTCAAACAGGATAATAATATCTGGCGCTATTTGTAAGAACTCACGAGGAATGGGTGCTCGAATGAAACAGACGCTAGCTATCGTTCTCTACTTTTTTAAGTCCACGACATAACACATTCGCAGAATCAATTTCAGAGTTCAAAATACAAGATTTTCCAGGTTTCTTTCCTCAAAAATGCTCAGTTCTTCTAAACCTTTTTGACATGGTAAATACGGTCTAATTCGATCAATTTTGCTATCAATTGCAATAAAACTTCCATCCAGGCCACAAAATTCAGAATAATTTTATAAGAAAATCCACCTATATTTTGATACCAAATGAGGCAACACTGATTGGCAACAATGTGTGCACGGTATGTAGTGTATATTCAAACGAAATACTTTCAACATTCAAAATTGCACAAAAACAAAATAGAGGGATTCGGCGTATTATCGAGATGGAATGTAGTATGAAGTTACTATTAAGGTGCGACTCAAAATGCATTCCTTTTTTTGGAGAAGACCAACTCAGGCAAATTTTTTTCATCAGTTGATGTGATCGAAAATTTCAGTGGATAAATTTGACAATTTTCTGACGTTTTGCTATTACAGGACCCTCGAATCAGCAGAGTAAAACCCCCGAGACCATTTCCACAGGCAATACCCACCAACAAAATCAAATAAGACCACAATATTCTCGTCCGAACTTCATTTCAGAGGAAGTATTCAACATTAAACACCAAGAACGACCCTATCACAACCGAAAAAAGGCCTGAATATTGTTACGAATCTCCTAGCGCTCCCCTAACGTTCTCCTAGCGCCGGCCCTGACGAGATCCTAAACGCAGATGAGGGATCGCGTCGTCATTTTCCAAGAACTGTTGATTGCCGCCTGGAGATTTCGAGACACGTCATCGGGGCTTCTCTCGTGGATTCTCGATAGGTACGCAGGTATATATAAGCATCGGAATATCGCGGCGGAGAGAAATTTTTATTCGGAGAATCAGTTATTTGAAGAGTTGGTTATTCGGAAGATTGTATTCAGAGCTAAGTGGAGCGAGTTTAGTAGAGCTAAGTGGAGAGAGTTTTGTTATTGTTAAGTGCAAGTAGTCGACGTGTAGAATTTGTATAACAGAGAGTTTGTATTAGAGAGAATTTTTAGTACAGAGAGTTCAGTACCGAGCATTGAAAAGCGAAGCGATTTAAGTGATTGTGTTGTATTGTATTGTGATAGAGAGTTATAATAAAAGAAGTTTATTGTTGTTTGGTGTTTTAATCGACGAACCCAAGGATTTATCGTAACAGTGGTGTCGGAAGTGGAATTTTTGCTGGTAAATAAGAATAATTGATGGTGAATACGAGAAGTACATCTTACGATACGATGGAGGACATGATGAAATTTATCCAAAACCAATTTGCGGATTATGAAAGGCGACGGCTGGAGGAAAGAGAATTAGATGAAAAGCGACGACTGGATGAAAAAGAATTAATTAGAATAAAAGCGGCGGCAGGAGGAAAAGATAGAGAAAGAGAAGAAGGACTCAAGAAAATTCTCGAAAACGAAAAGAAAGAACGAGAAGAAGGCCTCCAGAAAATTCTCTAAAATGGAAAGAAAGAAGGAGAAGATGAAAAGAAAGATCGAGAAGAAGCACTCCAGAAAATTCTCGAGGAACAGAGAAAAGAACGAGAAGACCTCCAGGAAATTCTAGAACAACAAAAGAATGAAATGGAGCAAATAGAAAAACAACGAAAAGCAGACTTCCAGAAAGTTCTAGAAAATCAGGACAAGTTCGAGCTTCCAGCATGTTAGACATGAAACCAAAGTAAAAATGGAAGAACTGAAAGGGAAACTAAGAGAAGATCTGAAAGAGGGACTAAAAGAAGATCTGAAAGAAGAACCAAAGGGAGACGTCCAGAAAATTGATGTGGTCAATGAGAAAGTGGATACAGTGCGAGAGGAGATGAGAAATGAAATAAGAGGTTTAGAAAAACAGATAGCTCTTCTCAAGAACCAAGATCGCCGAGACAGGGTTGCCACATCAGGAATTTCAGTAAAACCACCGACTTTTGATGGACAGTCGTCTTAGTCCAAGTATCGTCGACAATTTGAGGCTGCGGCAGAAACCAATGGATGGGGCGAAGAAGAAAAAGCTACGGCACTCATAGTAGCTCTGAGAGGGCCAGCTTTGGGTATATTACTAACGATACCCATAGAACAGCAAAAGCAATATGAGGACCTGATTTCTGCACTAGAGTTGAGGCATGGCGATCAACATCGAGAACAGCTATACCTGGCACAACTGAAGACTCGCACACAAAAATCAGGTGAGAGTCTGCAAGAATTTGAGACCAGTTGGCTGTGCAGATATTTATAGACGGACTGAGAGACCCAGAAATACAAAGAACTTTACGATTGACGAGTTTCAAGAGAAGTAGCGATGCTTTGGTTCGCTCTTTGGAAGTGGAGGCGGCCACGTCGAGGCCGAAAGTGCGTGCAGTTTCAATAGAAGAACCGGAACAACGATTTGGCACAGCGAATACTTCAGTCGAGAAGGTTTTGGAAAAAATCAAATTAATGATAAGTGGAATGAGCACCCAGAAGAAAAGAACGTGCTATAGATGTGGAAAACCAGGAAATCTTGTGAAAGACTGTTGGGTGAAAACGTCGCAGAGGATCTGCTATAGCTGTAGAAGGCCAGGGCATTTTATAAAAGACTGCTGGAAGAGAATGACACAGAGTAAATGTTATTTATTTATTCATCAAAGAAACATACAGGACTTAAACCTATTTACATGTTTCCGTAGCATTATTTCTAAGCAATATAGCAGATACTATCAATAACCAATTAACTAATTTCTAACAAAGGTAACAATATTCATATATACACATATATATACCCATATAAAAAGAAATAGCCTCCAACTTTATCACCTTCATACCCATATATACATATACACATATGTACACGCACATATATACATACATATACATCGTATTACAAACTTATAACTTGAAAAAGAAAGAGGAGAAGGAAAAAAAAATAAAAAAAAAACAGATAACTAGGATGATATAAAAAAAATAATGATAATATATAGAATATCTTGAGATAACCCCGTTCACAATCAGAGAGAAACCTTTGATCTTGACTTCCTTTCCCTCTCCTCTCAAGATTTTTTGATATGTAGATAGCAATTTCTTTTTTTGGTAATCTTCAGGGATGTAATCCTGGGCTATGAAAATACCACTGCCCTTGAGTTTTTTAGCTTGAGAGTATCCACTTTGAACTTGTTGGTCAAACACTCAACGAGAATGGGAGCCGGCTGATTATTTTTGTTAGCAGAGTTGATCCTATAAACGTCTCTGAAATCCCTATCTTCACAGTTTATTTTCAGGTTTTGTTGTAACAAATTGATGACTGCCTCGTGTGGATCATTCCCTTGTAAATTATATATGATGAGGTTATACTTTTTATTCCTCCTTTCACTTGCTGTAACCCTTTCCTTCAAAGTTACTACTTCTTTTCTCAAGTTGTCTGTTTCATTTTTCAGGACGTCTATTTTGTCGTCTACCGACTTTTTATAGGACTTAAATTCACCACTCAATGCTTCTAATTGATCGACGAGTTGATTATTCTGTGATTTGATAGCTTCGTTTTGGGAAACAATATGTTGAAACATTTTCATCAATTCATCTTTAGTTAGATCGCCCATTTCCAAAGTGAGTTCGGCTCATGGACTAATCAAGCAAACAAAAACGCAGTCGAAACGGCCCTGTGAAGAATTGGTTTTGTTTCGTTTTAATTTGGTTTTTACTACCCGTAAAAAGTGGGTAGAAATTTTACGGATACGATGAATTTCTATATTTAAATTTGTTCATCAATTATATCACTCGTTTGAAAGATCACAGAAGCATTAGTTGGCCGTGGTTATAGCTCTTGACTTTCTCGTTCGACTGATACCAATTATGTGACAATACTCACAGTTTATCTATCACTAAACACTCATTATTTACAGAGCACCTCAAATGAGAACTATATTCTACGACAGTTCGGTAATACTGATATATATAGTGGAAGATCAGGGCATTTCATGAAAGATTGCAAGGTGAGAATGCCACCAAAATCCAAGTCACCTGCCAGGACGCCGACAAGTTCGCAATCACCTGCGAGGTCAAGGTCACCGGGGGTCATCTGTGTTAACAGGCTAAAAAGAACATCTGAGAGCCTCACCATTCCAGGGAAATGGAATAAAATGGATGTACCATAGACACCGGTGCTGCAGTTTCCTTGGTACGCAGCGACATCCTTCGGCCTGGAAACGTGAAGCCTATTTCATCTAACGTCGTGCTTCGGACAGTCACTGGTGAAAACGTACCTATTCGAGGAGAGGCTGAAATTACGTTGATTCTTGGGCGACTCCCTATCACAGGTACAGTCTACGTCGGAGATATAGAAGATGAATTCATACTCGGAATGGATTTGATCAGTGACCATGGAATTTCATTCGACAATGAGCAACAGATTATAAGGTTCGGAGGAGAAGAATTTGTCCTTACAAACTCCAGCAGAAAGGGCAATGCCTGTGAAACCGTGATTACCGGAAACTGCGAGAATCCCTGCACTATCGAAGGAATTAGCTCGTGTGACAGTGAATAATGACCTTGAATGCAGCACCCGGCCATCGAATGATTCCACCAACAAATCGGGTTTCGGACAAGCCCGGGTGAAGACAAAACCAGCCATCCCTGTGAGAGCCGCCAGGTGTCGCGTTGGAGGTACAAGTGACATATCCGAGATGAAAACAACCCTGATGGGTGACCATACAGGGAAATACCGTGTCGAAAGCCCGTACAGCTGCAGCAAAGTAGCATATCATAGCTCGCAGACAATATATCAATGAGCACAAGATATATTGAGGATATGCCGTCCTTCGGAGGGGACGTTAAGCCGTCGGTCCCGAGTCCATGGATGTTGGGCTCGTTAAAGATCCCTACCTCTGGTTGGAATACCAGAGGGTTCGGCAAAATTTCCGGTTGGGGGAAGTGTGCTCACCGGCGTCGGTGATTGGCCTTGGTAGCGGAAATAGGCCGACGTTAAATAAAGAATTAAAAAAAAAAAAAACTGGAGGGTTGACTTGGTCGAACAGAAATTCAACATTGGCCAAGTCCAATCGATTCAACAACCATCAAGAAGTGTTCCATTCAGCAAACAACAAGAGATGCCAGAGCGTATTGACTGGAGGAAGGCGCGGTACTATCGGAAGACAAATACTGGCAGATTTCAAGATGGAGATCTGGTGTGGCTGTACAACCCTCGTCGCAGGATAAATGATTTGGTGTACAGGGTTCAACGTAGGCCTAGAAGAAAAATGAAAGTCGTACACCTAGAGATGCTAAAATGTTACAATGGGAATGAAGAGATATTGTTTGATCGGGACGATCAAAATTGAGAGGGGGATAATGTTACGAATCTCCTAGCGCTCTCCTAGCGTTCTCCTAGCGCCGGCCCTGACGAGAATAAACGCAAATGAGGGATCGCGTCGTCATTTTCCAAGAACTGTTGATTGCCGCCTGGAGAATTCGAGACACGTCATCGGGAATTTGTATAACAGAGAGTTTGTATTAGAGAGAATTTTTAGTACAGAGAGTTTAGTACCGAGCATTGGAAAGTTATCGGACCGATTCGAATGATTGTGTTGTATTGTATTGTGATAGAGAGTTATAATAAAAGAAGTTTAGTGTTGTTTGGTGTTTTAATCGACGAACCCAAGGATATATCGTAACAATATCATCATGGATATCAGGCCGAAGATTGCCCAATAGTGGATATAGAAGAATATAATGATAAAGGATCACTACAATACTAACAAGAAGGAAATTTTCTCGAAAACGGCAATCAAATGCTCGAAACATAATTGAACTCCATATTTCTGCTGATAATAAAGAACTGCCCTATACACTGTGTCCAAGATAAGAATGAACAGCATGGGGATATCGGAAATGGTAAGTGATACGGGGTCGATTGAGATGAAGAAATGTAGCGCATTTATGTGCATAATAATAATAATAACTTTTTGAGGACTACACGACCACGTAAGCAGAATTTTTCTGCGACGTTTCATCTTTTAGAAAACATCAACAGCTTTCTATTTTTATATGGGCCGAAACTACAGTATACCATTCCATTTATCATTGTAAATGCAGCAACGAATCACACAATATGATTCCATAACCATTCCTCGCGAAAAATGAAAAGTGATTACTCAACTTGCTTTTCTTCAATTTTAGATAGTACGCGCTGGAAAAACTGACACAATGTTCCGTTGTCATAATAATACTGTTGTTTGATAGAATTTTTTACATATTACCATTCCTACTTTATACTCGTACCTACCTAATTTGTGTTTAAAATGGAAAACGACAGACCAGGTGATGATGCAGCACGATACAGCACATAACGCTAGAATTGTTGGTACTCATAGTGATACATCCTGGCCTGCAAGGTCCTCCGACTTAACCCCACTAGACTTTTTCCTTTAGGGAACCGAGTGTACTCATCCTTCGACAAAATTGTTAACTCGAGTTTTGATTTCGTCTATCAGAGGAGCTTACTTGTGCTCAGAAAATAACGGCGGGTTTGAACACTTGATATAAGTTTCTGTTTATTTCCTTCAATACATATAATACATATAAGCTCCTTATTATTACATTACAATCACATTTATAAATTAGACTTTTGATATTGCGACTCATCTTATTATTCGACGAAAAATTCCGACAGTGGTAAGTTAAAGTTTATACTTGTACAAATAAGACTAATCATTCAATTTAAGATTCATTCATAAACTATGCAATGATCAAATCCACTCTGTTTCAATCCCCTTGACTTACAATATAAAAACATATCATACCCGAGCTTATTGGTTGTTTCACACAGTCTTTTCACGCTAACTATTTTCTTGATTCACCTCTCCACAGATGCGCCATAAGCAACTTAGTACATATCGATATTTTTCTTCACACCTTGAACTCCTTAAATGTTGCTCTAAAAAATATTTCATGAAAGGAAATATCATTTAATCATCACATATTGTATGTTCTCTTTATCCTCACGTCTTTAAATTATTAGCATTAGTTGATACTCTAACAACTAAGGAAATACTGCTTTGGGCATGTCCTGTTTATATTCCAATAGACACAAGTAAAGAAATGATCCCAACAGGTGGAATCGTCTCGACAAGATTGAACTGTTGGGAAATATTTCTCGATAATAAGAGCGAAACGGGAGTAAAAGGCTCGGTAAAAGGCGTTAATTTCTGGAAAAAAAAATATTCTCTCCCGTTGTAGAAGTCGATAATTCTTGTTTTTTTTGTGTTACATACTCATCCAGTTACATTTCAAAAAAGAGACTGAGAATTTTCTTTCTGAATGCTGAAGGTATAGATACTCTTGAAAACTTCTAGTATGAATCTGTTATACAAGTTCATGTGACTTCAATACGGCGACTCCAAGAATGATTTAATTAATAAACTAAATCAAATGAAACGACATAAGGAGAACTCGTCCAATATATCTGATGTGGATTTCGTTTCGCCCTAAGCCATTAAAACCGTAATTTACGACATAATTTAGTCCTAGGAGAGTGTTCGAGTAGTTAGCTCTCCTTTGATTTGTGAATACTAAAGCATCAGAGAAATAAGGTTAGGAAAGACAAACAAAAATTCAAGGAAACATTGGTATTGGTAAGTACTAGTGATAATTTCGTCAGTGTCAGAATTATGGAAAGTTTTCAAAATAAAAATAAAACTTTTCATATCATACCTACTTATCGGTTGAATCTGTGATGGCATAGTCCGTTATAGTGACTGGTTTGTAAAAACAGAAATACTGATATTCTGAGAACGATAGTACAATAACATTCGAGAGATTTTACCAGACTCGAATATTATCATACATTCCAATTTCGGCTATCATCGTTTCGATATTGATAATTCTTTCTTTACTACTGTTTGTAAAAACAGTCTCGGCCATATCCTTGTCTAATATATGCACAATAACTTCCCTTTGTTATCATTCATCAGTTGTGTTTTTCAACGAAAGTATTTGAATAAGCACCTAGCAGAAGGGACGTTACTCACCGACAAATCTATTTCCAGAGAACGTTAAGTTTTGTTGTTTTTTTATCGTCAGTGAAAATCGTACAGCAACCTGTGTTATTTTTTTCAATATAGATTTACATCAAATATCGACTCGACTGTGGCTAAAACATAGTGCAGCGTCGAGCAAGACACCGAAAACAAACACGTGCTTTTATATCGACGCTGCCGCATAGTCGCTTTCCTCGCTACTATGCGTAGGTCAATTCAAAGAGCACGTGTTTGTTTTCAGCTTATTGCTCTCCGCTCTGCTAATCGCTTTGCTCGCCGCTCCACTATGTCACAGAACACATAAGGGTGTTCTGTGACTATGTTTTCAGCCCTACGCATAATGGCGAAAAAAGCGGCGATTCGGCTGCTCAGCTCGCAAAGAGGAGAGCGACAAGTTGGGGTAGACAGTTTTTTTGATTTTCTTCGCTTTGATAGCCTATCGACATTTATGAAAGAATAGATATGAAGAAACTCATAAGTACAGTTTTTGTGAGAAATCCTCTTTGGGATCGAACTGATCTAGAACATCACAACCGTTTTGTGTTGGATGAGTTATGGTATAGTGTAAAAAGAGAAATGAAGGCAACAAATATATATATTCATCAGAAAAAACGAATAAAATTTTCTGGATGTTCACGGAGATGCTCATACAAATGATGAATGTTTTCATATATGTGTCTTCTCTTATTAATTCTGTGATCATTTTAACTCCCAGTGAATTCAATTTTCTACGGAAATGCTGAATTTTCAGAGCAGAATTTTCTGTTAGACAAAAATCCTTATTAATTATAATCAATTTTAAGCTTCACTATGTGACTGTTATTCTTTCGAAGTTCATTCGCTGCTTTGCTCGCCGCTCCACTATGTTTTCAGCCTGAGATGCCTGAAAACCCTGGTGTTGTAACTCATACCTATGGGAGGTTGGTGTTAAATTGGCGACACATGCCTACCATGTTGATGGGCTTGATGATCCCTTTCTTTAAATCAGCTCAGATGGCACTTGCAATGAAAACAGTCATAAATTTTTTAGGAAATGACCGATCGGCAGGCTCTATCATTTGTTTAGAATGCCGGGCAAATTTTCCACATTTGTGTTTCCGTCATTTGATTTCGTTATTTACGTATACGACATTGAATTATCCTTATTCTCTTGACTGCTCAAACGAGAAAGTATAATTTATGATGGGTAAGCCGACTATAAACTAGCTAGAACGTCAAGGAATTTCGAAAAGCAATTTTTCCATGTGAAATGGATATATTTGTGCAGAAAATGTATCGGAGTGAGTGGAAGGTGTAAAGGTGTGGGGTAACGTATGCTTCAATGGTTTCATAGTGCAAAAAAGGTGAAATATGCCCGTTTTCCCAAATTTGTGAAGCGATAACTTTTTAATTGAAGGAAATTACAGCTTGTCAAATCCATCTTGGCACAAACTCACATACTTTTCCAGTTGCACTCTGGTAGTGCAGACCATAACGAAAAAAAAACATCTAGAGATAAATTTCAACAGTGAACACATACATTAGGTGTTTTCTATCTTAGTATACTTCACATAGATTGCTAGACATATACGTTATTAGTTCTGTGCCAAGAGGGGTAGGATAAGATGTACTTCACATAAATAGAATATGATATCTGAGGCTTAACAGTATTTATCAACATTAGAAAAAGCGGGAATATCATGTGTCACTATCTTACAATATCCAAATTAACAATCATAAGCACCAATGAATAAGAAAATGAGTAAGCTATAAATATCGTTGTTATGACTAACAAATGGCTTCAACCAGTGATGAAATTGAAAAACACACAATGATCCATATAAGTATCAGGGGTTTAGTGTGTTATAATTTCATAAAATCCCGAGAATACAGGTCGAGCGATTTTATTATTTCATTATGATTATAAACACAAGTGTTTCTTGGGATTAATAAAGTGAATCGAATTGAATACATGCAAGCTCAAAACCAAAGTTTTGACACTTATGGAAATGCACGCATTTTGGTCGATTGTGCTTGGTGTAGGAGGAACATAAGTTGTGATTATTTCTCCATAAAAAATTGACTCAGGAAATTTCAAAATCGAACACAGTAATAATGAAGTACTTGAAAAGTGAGCCAGAATGTAGGTTAATTTTGATCAGTTCAATCGGTTAAACAAGTATATTGCAATTAATCGCTGTAAAACTCTGTGAAAGCAGTGAAGCCTTTAACTCTCTCTTCCTCATTGAGGGAAATAATCGCCATTTGATTCGCAATATATGCATCAGTTGAAACACCAGGGTTTTTAGTCATCTCTGACTCAACTATTCGATATAATACGGCTGTTCATTTAAAAAATGTTGCATTTTCAAACCTCCCTGCAAGATTGGTGTGAAGATTTCAATAATCTTCCAGTTTCTCTGAAGGAAGTGAAGCAGGAGAGCATATTCAAAATCAAGCTTAAGCAGTTAGTTGTTAGTAGAGAAATGCCCATACTCCTTTGATGAATATTTTTAATATGTAATATGTTTTTCCTATTAGTAATATTTCCTTTTATATTATAGTTTGATATGTTCTATCAGTTTAATCAGTTTTTGTGAATATTCATTTTTCTCACACATATTCTGAAGAAACTCTCTTAAAAATTGAACGTATGCCTCACCATTCAATCGAGGAGGTAGAAAATGAGGCCCAATTAAATCATCCCCAATAACTCCGAGCCACACGTCAAGAGAAAACTGTTCTTGATGGTTAGTTTCGATATTAGCGTGAGGGTTTTCATCAGCCCATATGTGGTAATTATGAAAATTAATAATCTTGTCCAGAGAAAAACTACATTCGTCTGTGAATTCTATCGTCTCCAGAAAGTCACAATTTCTTCTAATCATTTCCAGCGTCCAATTGCAAAATTGGTTCGGAAAATCTCCTGGTAACAGTGCTAGTACTCATTGCAGATGGTAAGGGTATATTAGATTCGAGTGAGGTCGTTCAGAGAGTTAACATATATTTTATATGATCTGCAGTGTTTTGATGAATTTCAAGTGAAAAGTTGAGGTGATAAAAGTGTTTTTTACCAAGGATATTCAGTAAGCATTTGTCCACACGTTCAATTCACGATTAAATTCACATTAAATGGAATTGTTCAAAAAAGGGGCAGGAATCGCTGATTCCATACTTATGTAGATATGTAAGGCTTGCATACCAAATGAGTGGCAAAAAGGCAGAGTCATCTATATACCCAAGATAGGGAAAGTAAATGATATAACGCCCAAGTCATACCGACCAATTAGTCTAGTGTCTTTCCTGCTCAAAACACTGGGAAGACTGGTAGATAGATACATAAGAGATAAGGTATTATCAATAAACCCTCTCAACGAACGCCAATATACGTACCAGCCAGGCAAGTCAACAGATCTGGCACTGGATGATCTTAACAGGCTACCAACAAAATCCCTAGAGGATAAGGAGATAGCCATGTCGACATTTGTCGACATCAAGGGTGCCTTCAATAACGCATCTACAGAGTCCATCACCAACGCTCTAGATAGAAAAGGGGTTCCACCTCTCCTGTGTAAGTGGATAAACGCCAGTCTGGAAGCAAGGGTAATAATATCATTCATAGGCGAAACCACAGTCACAGCTAGAGCAGGCAAGGGGTGTCCGCAAGAAGGGGTATTATCGCCCCTACTGTGGGCTATCCTAATGGACGAACTACTGATGAGGCTAAAATCCAAAGGTATGCATTGTTTAGGATATGCCGATGACCTCGCGATTGTCTCTAGGGGGCAATTCGCAAGAACTGTCTCGGAGCATACACAAACTGCTCTAAACATAATCAATGAATGGTGCCAGGAGGAGGAACTAACTGTAAACCCTCTCAAAACTACACTAGTAGTCTTCACTAAAAAAAACACTCGGAGGGCTGAAGCTACCAGTTCTGAAAGGGGTATCAGTGAACTCTGTCTTGAAGAAAATAAAGTGAATCGATTTTTGATTTGCCCATTGTTATTGTTGACTATCTCGAAACAGTAGAGTTAATAAAACCTCAGTACGGTACCCTAGCTTATTGGAGGAAGCACAATGGGCCTGACAAGGCCTAAGTTCACTGAGTTACAGTTATTCTCCAACATTTCCCAGATTCAGAAAGCACAATGCCATCCGAAAATGAAAACTACGCTTCTGAGCACCAACTCCTCGAGGTTCATTAAACGTGCTCCGCGTATATGAATTTTGTTGTGATTTTATTTGACGAACTGATAAAAGTCTCGGGTTTAGCGATGAATGCGTTACCTACTTTCGAAAATTGATTCGGGAAAACGCGATTTCTCGCACCCGCACCGCTCCGTTGATTGGCCATGCGGAAGAATTTATTCATACGTTTATCCGACGAGATGGAATTGTTTCTTTTCCAATCGGCCCAGGGCTCCGTTTTCGGCACATGAATTATATTTTGGGAAAATTGCGATTTCGTTATAATATTTTGAGCTAAGTTGGTTGTTTACGTCCACAGTAGGCGCTGAATTATAGAACGAATTAGTTGATTCACAGTCGATTGCGCCGACTTTTTGTTAGGGGAGCATTAGGCAAATGGTACATTAGGGGTCATATAACGCACTGCAGCTATGGCACCATATTCTAAGAGATTATTGAACACTCATTGATGAACCCTCACCTATCTTGAAGAGTCCCTTTCTTAATGGTTTCATGAGAAAAAGTCGGTGCAATCGGCTGTTAAAAACAATATACTCATGACATTGGTAATATTTGTTTCTTTGGTGTGAAGGTGAAAATATTTTATAAAGATCAATTACCCTAGCAATAAGGTGATATCACTCGCACTCAGTTTCGTTAGCAAGGTTAATCTCAAGACACTACCTTTCTTCTTACGTCATCTTTTGATTATTCTAATTGATTTTCTGATATCAGACTGAATTGGCCAGATGATGATGGCCCCCTTATATCAAGAAATTACTTAGGATAATTGAAATACGGAACAGAATATGTATGTAACCGTTCCTACGCCCGTCGAGTGTGATTGACATCAGAATGGTGTTAGGAAACTTGATCTTTTTGAAAAATATAAAATTTCTGGAATAGATTGATTTTCGTTTCTCAATACCGTCTTTTTATTATATAATCTGAGTAGGCGGCACCACTGGATTTGACGTGCATGGTGACGTAATCTATGAATTCTTCAATTGGAATATCTTGTAATACTTCATTCATGAGCTCTTTCGATGCTGAGTAGAATGATAGCTCTTCTTATCAACATCTTGAATCAAAAATATCACTGAGCTCATAGTGCTGAATCATTTGAAATAACATCTACCAACCTACTCCCTTCACCAAGAAAATGCAACGCGAATGAAAAATTTGAAGAACTAGGAGACATCTTGGTTAAAATATCATTGTTCGAATTTTGTTTGACTGAAAGTTGAGAGGAAGATAATGAAGCTTCACAATAGAATCGACAATAGGAGTTCATAAAGGAAATTAAAGTTCAGGCAATAAAATAATTTTTTTCTACTCTATATCAAACCATTCTTTACATATTTGACAGCTGTTAGGTAATGGCTCATTTAGAATAGTCTATAAACAATGACCCTTGAGAGAGAGAAACTTTGGCGTGCAGTGTCAAGTTGATGAAAATATAATAGTGAAGATGGCGTAACAGAAATGCTAGGAATCCTTCAAACTGCTAAAACTGTGCATACTTTGCTTTTTGAAAAAACGATACTGGTTAATGACAGATGGCGTGCAAAAACGCTTCAAATACTTTCTACACAATCCTTGGCTCACAATCCCATTGTATTTTCAAGAGAAGAGGTATGCCCTCTGAAAAAAAGATGTCAAAGAGGCGTTATGATGTCATTTTCAATGTAGGAACTATGCCTTCTGCTCTGCAGATCTAACTCATATGTCAAAAACATAATTTTCAATTATTTTGTATTGTGAATATTAGTCGGCAACAATAAAAACGTAATTATTATTATCATTATTATTATATATATATATATATATATATATATATATATATATATATGTTATCCCAATTTCCGAGAGGTTCTATCTCTAACTGCATCTTCTTTCAGTTCTCATTTCAGCATAGCTTTTTCTATTTCTTTTTTCCATCTTTCTTTTCACAAATTTGAGATAATAGCGTAATCGAACTTACTGTGTTTCGCCACGCATGAAATGAAATTCGATCAAAACAAACATGAATGAAATGAAATGACAATGACAAGTTGGCTCATTCAATGCTTCTTCTATTTTTTTTTCATCTCTTTCTTGGTCCTCCCCTTTTCCTCCTATTTGCAGGTCTCTATTGCCAAATATTTTGTGGTATTATATCCCGGTTCATTCTCCTCATGTGTAGATACCACAGTAGTTGTTTCCTTTCAACGGAATTAATTATTGATGTATTGACTTCTATTATCTCTTATTCCTTCATCTCTTCCGTGATCTAATCGGGTTTTTTGCAGCATCGTCTCCAATACATCATATCTGTGACCGATATTTTCTTTTCCATCTTTTTATTTAACGTCCGTACCTCAATTCCATAGGTAACGCAACCTTCGACAAATGAGGTAGTGTCGGAATATGATTGAAATTACAAACAAAATGATCATCATGCACTAATCATCATAAACATTTACGTAAGACACAAAATACATTAAACATATGCCACAGTCCCAACCCTGACTAGTAATAGTTGTGAAAGTGGTGCGAACTAACTGAAATTTGCTCACGAGTTCATGATTCGAAATCCAAATATCTCTATAAATACAGCACGTATCACCAAAATTGGACTTTGACCCGACTATAATCTGCCATATGGATACATCTAGACTCAACGTGGCAATATTTGGGGCATCGCAATAAATACATACACTCGAAACACCCCAATGCGAACGCGCGACACCAAACGAAGCCCTCGTGGCATGTTCGGCCATTAGCCGCCTCTGAAATTCAATAGCCACACAGATTCGAATAACCGAATTTAAGCAAACGTCATCGCTTGTCAGTATTCCAACTGTCTACCAGTCGCTAGTCCGCTAACTGCGGTTCCTAGTTCAGAATGTTAATTGCCTCGAAAATTGATTCTCATCCAATCTGGAGACGAATTGATGCAGATGTGCCGGGCTGATATATGAGACACGCGGACAGTTCGCATAATGATGACATCAAAGGCAATAATGAGATTCCGAGCACACTAAGTGAAGCTGAGACTGTTGCACGTCATCGATGAAGACATAAAATCAACGAACTGATACCAATTCACTGACATAAATACATTGAAACGTATAGGTGAACTTTCAAATATCATGGCTAATATTCCTAACCATACCCAACCATCATATCGTCAACACATCCACTTACTAGCCCTAGCATTCTTTTCAATAATCTGACATACTAGATACAGTGCTAGCTATTTCCATGAAGATTTGAATTTGTCGAATTATCCAAAATACAAAAATTGACTATTATTACATTTCAATGGATTTAACAACCATTATATTTATAGCCATCATTTCAATACATGACCTCACAGCGAATTAAACACAGCTAATCCAGAGTTTATATATTTCTACCTAAAGGAAAGCAAATCATTCTTGACATGTCCTAGTTTAATGTCAAAATATTTCCAAGGGCATCTGACATAATCATGCAGAACCTGATCCCAAACATGACCCAGTTTCATATTCAGTTAATTCTAGGTCTATAATTATGACACCCAGAGGACATCCTACCAACTCGAAAATCCTGGGGCCTTTTCCATAAAGGCACAAGTCTTGTACCTACAGGTGATAAACAGATATTCAATAGTGGCTTTCTCCTATGAGTTTATGGAACAGGCCACAGATGATCCCTTTAGGATCCTCATAAGGTCATTGCTATCTTCTAACAATTCTTGTTCTGCCTGATAAATTGCAGTATCCTTCACAATTGATAGCACCAAAGAGGAATAGCAGCCCCCTGTTTTCTAGGAAAATAAAAAATTTTATGAATTTTATGTGGTCACATCATTTCTTTTTTCAAAAATATTGACCTTTTCATCGATATCGGGACATATGTGAATACTATTTTCATAATAGTACCTTGTTTCATATATTCTTTCGAATTTTTTGTCCGTATTTTTTTCAAAATCGAGAAAAAACACTGCTTTTAACGTCTGTATTATTTGGGATGAACTTGGCAACACTGCAATGCCATACATCACGAATGCCAAAATGAGAAGAATGATTTCAATTTAGTTAATTTATTGATCATAATTTTGAGATAAGGTGTTTTCATGTTTCTGTTATAATTTTTATATTTACTCACAATTTCAATCATGCAGTGCTTGAATAGAGAAGCCACTGTTGGAGAAAGAACATCTATGAAAGAATATCTGTTACAAAATCATCATTTTTCTTTGAGTTCCTTTACAACCTCTGCTTGTGAAATTTTTTTTTGAATCGCATATTTCATCCATAGGGGCGGCACGAAGCGATGTTACGTCAAAATACACTTTTTACACTTTGAAAATGTCATTGACTATAAAAATTCACTGATAACGAATACACATCATCTTTAGGATCGATACATGAAAAAAAATTATCGAAAGATGTTGATGTTTCATGGTATCGGTGGAAGGTTGAGTTTGTTCTATCAATTACATTCTGAGCTTGTCCTTTAGATTTCCTCTCGAATATGAATACAGAAACAAAATCGTATCACTACCGTGTTATCATAGAAAAAAAATACTCCGTTTTCTAATGCCAAATTGCAGGATTATATTGACACTTCAGGATATTATAATTCCATAGGCCTATTTTACTGGGCATTTATGTTCTTTCTGCAGTAGTAGATGAAGAAGGAATTGATTTCTAAACCACCATATTCACTTTTTGTAACTTTAAACTATCCAATAGAACTGAATACGAGTCCAATTATGCAATTTCTTCTGCAGAAACCAAAATAAAAAGAAAAATAGCTATCATTCCACTATTTTTTTCGTTTCAACTCCCACCCGAAGTAATTAAAAATAAAACGTGGAAAAATGGAAGATTTGCTTCAGGTAAGTAGGAGCCGCCTAAAAATTAAGTCATAGATGTGAACTATAGCGCGCGAATTAGTTTCCAGGCAGGTCAAAATCAAATTCTCTCACTTACCTTAATAGTGAAGAACGTGCCAGCTAGTTATGAATATCCAAAATGAGTTTGTCGCCAGATGAACAATGATGTAATGATTCTATTTCTGCAAAAATAGTTGGAGGGATCCTTTGGCAAAATAGGGGTAACTTTTTCAGGGTACAACCGAGAACGGAGTATTTTGAGTGTGGAAGCCATTCGGTGTTCGACATGATGTCACATTTTTCATTATTCCATTTCTTTCAATAACCGAGATATCGCTTGCTCAGAAAATCCTGGGACACCCTGTATATCTTTACGACAAATCGTTTGGATGAATATAAAATAACTACTTCTTGCCAATTAGGTATTCCAACGACACCACATCTGATGAACTAGTTCGATACATTCACGGTAAGTTAGTTATTGGTGTATCTTCGTATATTATGTATGGAAGCACGCTTGATCGTTGAGGTGGAACAAGATGAATAAAAACCCTGGTGTGTTGACTTATACCTAATAGATTGTAAGCAAATTTTCTCGACTTTTCACTATCTTGATTTTGATCAATTTCAACTGGAGAGATGCCTTCGAGAGTTTGCCAGCAGAGGCGCACCTTACGTGATTTTAATTTGATCTGTGATGCCATGATATCCGTCTGCTCGACGGCCATTCGATTATTTATAGATTTATAGGTTATGTTTATTTCATGGTCTCATGTTTTGCATGCAATTCCTTGCTTTCCCGCGAAATGGTAGAAATTATGTAGTCATCACATTTTGACTGATTATTAGGTATTTCTTTTGCTTTCAATTTGATGAAAAATAAATCAAAAACTCAGTGATTGTGATTTTAAATCTTCCGTAACAATAGTTGTGAGTGAAACTGGAAAGTATTGATATCTTACCTTTCTACTTTCTGAGGGACTGAAGATAGGTGAGTACTTTTTTCTTCATAGTGTTAAAAAAATGCAACTACAATGTGATTACGAGCCGATGATATGAGGGATTAGTAAAACCTGCACGTTACACGAGCGTTTTATTTTGTGCTTTGTAAATCGGTTCATAAAAAATCTAAATATCACTATAAAATCAAACAGATACAAGAACAGCAACAATGAACACTTGAAAAGAATATAAACAAGAAGAACGTGAAAAGAAACAAGAACTAGGTACAAGATTTTGAATATTAAAGGAACTTTCAAACGCATTCAAATTCAAATCGAACTGTCAAACATTTCATTAAAATTAATAGCTTTTTATTAGACGAACTTGACCTTACGTATTTTGTATACTGATAGTTCTATTGGTGAACTAAAGATCCCGCAAGAGTTTATCCAATGAGACCGCCGGTATCGAAAATCACTCGTAAGCTGTCGCCTCAATGAAAATGTACCCTTAGAAAATCGCATTTGTATCACCTTCTCAATACCACCTACCGTCAAAAATGTAAGTTTACTCTTCGATTTCTCAGGTCGAGAGGAACTGGCTAATCAAAAGCATATCGGTCAACGCACCAGGGTTTTTATTCATCTTGAGGTGGAAGATAGTTGTTCCCCCTATTATTGAATGACCTGCACTCCTATCTCTCTGATGGCAGATTGTTTTTGTTTGCTGATGATACTGTCGTTATTATATCGACTGAGACTCCAGACGATCTCGATCTAGAAGTAAATGAAATAAGCGGATAATTTACATGGTGTGATAGAAATAACTTGATCATGAATACGAATGAAACCATACATATGCTATTCACAGGATCCCTTCAGGAACATGGAACTCTGAACGGCGAAACAAACAACATATACATAGCCTTCAGCCGGCTTTCAACGTATCAGTTGTTCACGAAAAAGTTTTGTATGGGGGCACGATGGTTCAGTTGAATAATTGATATTAAGTCGGTAACAAATCATCTCACTATCATCTAATTTTGACAAAATTATTCCATTTCATTTTGAATGTATTCCAGATTAATAATTGGATTAAGATGAACCTACGATATATCAACATTAAAAACTGTTGTTTGTAGTCAAGTTAAATTTGATAAAACGGTAAATTTTTTTCTCATATCTGAAATACATTGTTTCGGAAACTCTGATTACTATATTCGAGAACAAATATAGGGATGAACATTCTCATTTAATCTTGTTTCTGTTCAATGAACTTCATGGACCAAAGTTATGAGAACAGTGGCCGGCAGATTTTAGCATACAAATGAAAAAAGTTTCCATCCGAAATTTCCTGGTCTCCATATCTCCATGTGTTAATCACACCGTTGAAGATTCAATTATTTAGTTATGTCCTTTTGTTTGTGATTCATGTTTCAATGGCAGATATGGTAACTTCCATCAAATAACAAAAAAAAATTTTTTTTTGATTCACAATAATGATTCATTCCAAAGTTCATGTCTCTAAACAAAAGAAGTGAAAAATTTCCGTTTGTTCGGTATCACGCTATTGATCAGTTGCCACAAACGGGCTGGTCGACAAAGTTTGGCATAGGGATCGGATTAGATTATTTTGTAGAGTTCACCAACAGAAGATCTTCTGGTGATGACTCATTTGTTCGTGGAGAAATCAATCTCGTTTTGTGATGATAGATCCTGAAATTGTCTCTCCCATTCTTCTCACAAGCGAAAACAATGTTTTTTTTTGGCACTTGAATTGAATGCACCGTTACAAGTGCAATCTTGCAGAGTTTAGTAGGTCTTCAAAGAGTTTTTGTTTTTCGAAAAAATTTATTGAAGTGTGATTGTTCACATCGATTGAAGGACAGAACACTATATAGAACACTATATCAAAAAAAAACCCAAAACACTATCAAGTGAAGCAATATCCATGGTGAGAATGCAAATTCAAAAAACGATGTGAATCCATTGAGTTGCCAAAAAGTGTGAAAAAAACCTAGAAAATCGATTGAAATGCAAAAATTTATTTTACGCGAATATATTTTCGATATGTTTTCAAATGATTTGGTTATATGTCTTTTTATGATTATATACTTCGTTACGCATTTGAATGTATAATTCCATTAGTTAATTATATAATAAATTATTCATGTGACAACTTCGAAATCATTATATCTTCATTAGTTTTTGGGTTACCTACATCTTTTTGTAACATATCATGCTCGCCAATTGAAATATACCTTCTACTCCACTGCCGACACAATTAGTCCCTAAAAGGAAATGAAAAAAGAAAGAGAGCTGTTTATTTTGAAGTTTCAGTCAGTTTCCCCACGTTCACTTCCCTATTCCAAACAAGCTTGTTTCTAGCTTCAAACATTCTATTTGATCAAACTGTGCAATTGAAATCAAACATTAAAATCTTGTAGCCAGATATAATTTACGATGAACTCGGAGTTTTCTCAATGGAAAATATTGAAAATTTTCCATTAATCGACTCATATTGAACGTACTATGTCGAACATGCACTTCCATTCACTTCCAAAATTGTTATTCGTCGACGGAGAACTCTCATTCATACTAGGAATTATTCGATATACTGGAGAACTCTCCGTATATTTGGAATCCACGTGGCGAGATATCAGGGAGAATTGGTTCTATTGTAGATCAACTCAAACTCATTAATCTGCCCGAGAAGAGGTCAGAATGTAACCGTAATATAATTTTCAGACTGCCGGGTGTAGGAAAGTTCAAGTTTATTCGATTAAAATGCAAAAACGATTTGTTGAAGTTTGGCCATGTTCCGATTTTGACGTTTATTGCAGAAAGAAACCGCATTATGCCATTGGGAAGTTATGAACGTCTTCGGTATTTATTTATTCAAGTTAGATTAACGAGGAACATTCATCCTTTTATGTGATATTCAATGCGATTCCTTATTTCATCAAAAGCTTCCAGCTATTTCTTTAGCTAGTATCCTCTTCTCCACTTCCTTCCCAAGAATCAGCAAGATTATTTCTCAGTTCATGCAAACGGTATACCAAGAGAACAATGCAATTATCCCGTACACGAAATCTACTGATAGCTAAAAAAAATCGTTAAGAAAGTATAAACAAGTGGTTTGAAAATGCCAGGTGGTTTTTAGTCTTTTGAGGCGTTTCAAAATTATAGAAAATTCTGTTGTGCATGGAGTAGCTTTTATTCAAGAAAACATTGGAAACAATTGAAAAAACAAGAAATGTCATGAATTTGTGATTGCTTATGCTTATGTGATTATGTATACCTCGTACTATTGATTATGTGCGATGAAAACATTTCAGAACATATTGTTATGTGTATCAATCACAACTTCTCTTCGGGTTTGAAGGCCATCGTTCTTTGGAATTTCTTCCTGACATTTCGCTAGCGCGATTGGCTAGCTTCTTCAGAGGCTCACTTATCTTGACTATTATTCCGATGACTCGGTGAATAGTCAAGATGAGTGAGGCTCTGAAGAAGCTAGCCACTCGCGCTAACGAAACGTCAGGAAGAAATTCAAGAGAACGAAGCCCTTCAAACCCGAAGAGAAGTAGTGATACTCAAAACCTCGGCCGCGAAAGCCTTAACCATTTTGTCTTGTTAACTATGGGATAGATTCACCCGAATTTTTGCGGTATTCAGATACAACTCCTAATTCTTGAGATAAGTAGAATATACGGTCGAGATACCCTCCCATTTCGTATTGATGATAATGAAATGTCATCTGCACAAGCAAGAACCATATTTTCATTACCAGATAGAATAGAAACAGTCCCAAAATAGATTCCTGCGGTACACCAACTTGAACCACCCGCATTTCCAATGAAGGATTTATATATTCATGATAATTGGTAGTGCAGGAAGCACTACCTGCATAGTTTTTTTTCCCGCCCCGACCAAAGCTTCGTCTAAAAATTGGATAGTCTTTTGTAATATTTTAGTCTGCCGTATTGTTTTGAAAACAAAAATTCAACTAAAATCATCAATGATGTTCAGTGATTAGGGAATCTGTTAATAAATGCTCGCAGATTACATAACATTAATTTATTTTGGGAATAATGACAACAAAATAATGAAAATACTCAAGTTGATTTAAAAATAATTTCACTACGGTTGAATAATCATGAGCTGACTATGAATTTTCATAAATCGTCCTTAATGTTTTTGTCAAGAAGAAAATCGGGACATTCTATCGGATATAATTCAGTTTTCAATGGGAAAAATATTCAGTATCCCAAAACAACCAAATTTCCAAAGTTGAGTGTTATCTATTATTGATAACAGAATGTATGAATATACATGTTTTCAATTCGTTTAAGGAACTAATATCCAAAAGATTGTTATACATTGACGATGAACTTTCTTGGAAAAAAACATATTGAAATTCTACGAAACGAATTATCTGGCGTAATTGTTATTCTGTTCATAATCCGAAATTACATCCCTAAAAATTATATATTTCAGTTTTATTTATTCAAGATTGTAGTAAGGGGATCTGCCAAATGTACTATCTTACATCCACTCAACTATTTACGAAAGAAAAGTATCGAATGTATTTTTGAATTACATTCCTTGAATCGATATCCCATTTATATGCTCCTGAATTGAAAACATGTATATTCATACATTCTGTTATCAATAATAGAAAACACTCAACTTTGGAAATTCATTCAGTCAATACCATTCTCAATCATATAACTGGACAATCTAATGGTCTCATAACTCATAAAATGAAGAAAATATTTGGAAAAAAAAACAATTTTATAAAATTGAATTTTGACTTTCAATAATATACCCAATAATTTGAGATATATCACACAAAAAAATCGTTCGAACTATCTATAGCTAAGATGCTTTCGATACTTTTTTCTTTATACTTTTTCTGCTTTTGATGTAATCAATTTGTGAAATTCTGTTTACTGTTCCCATTAATTAGAGAATGAGAACCCAATTATAAATATTTGTGTTTCTTGACGTAGAATTGACATTACAACACTACCTGCAAGGGTTGATTCTGTTTCCTGATGGATTTTCGTCTAGTTCCAACTGTCTTTATCCGTTTACCTTCTCCTTATAAAGTGCATTTCTCTCCATCACCATATCTTCCTCTTCTTGTTGTGTTTATCATGCCTATCGAAGCTCTCACTTCCAGAACGAGATCTTTTTATTCTTGATTTTGTGTTATCTCCGCAATGCCTGTACCTGACTTCATTTCTGCGCTTGCCATTTTTCCGGTCGATATAGCTATCCTGTCTACTATGTACCAATTCAGTTCGGGTTCGAGAATGGTGTAAAGTATTTTCTCTCCTCCTCGATCTAGATCGCCTTCCACTCCTGAATTCGCACACATCGACTCGTCTTTTTTCGGTAGTGTGGTTCATTCCACTATTACTGTACGGACACCTTTTCTTTGATCTCCTGCTCTGATTTTCAATTCCTCCTTCATCTTCAACTCTAACGCCTAGTCGTTCCTTCACAGAGCCCCTGACAGGGGCTCGCTGAGTGGTGTCAGGTTTAACGGCCACTAAAACGATGGATTTCAAACTGGGTGCAGGATATATTTCATCGTCAAAATTCACATCATCTCCTCCTTTCAATATGCGATCTCGGTTGTCTTCTTTTATGTGAACCATTTTGAACGGGTGTTCATCTCTGTTATAGTGTCTATCGTTATCATATACTCTATGCCTGAATCTTGTAGGTGATCTCAGTGGTAAACGATATCTTGTAGGACTCCTTCGAGACTTTGAAGACGGCTGCGGCGTAGGCAAAATCCGATGCGGCGATACTTTCAGATTGGTTCTTGAGCGCCTCATTGAATTTGAAGATCCAGTGCTCCACTTCATTGATGATCTACTGGAATCTCGACTACGGCTCCGAGAATGTCTCTGGTTCGCTCTACGCCTCTGTCCATCATTCTCATTCGTTAGCCTCATGAACGAAGCTAGCGGATCTTCTTTCACCCCTGTCGTTGATCTGTCCATGATCCTCGTACCAAACTCACGATTATTCCTGAGGTCAGATTTCTGATTCGGGCTGTAACCAGGAGGAGGAACACTCGCATCAAAGATAGGCATCGCTGGAGTATTGTAGAGAGCCTGAGCCTCTGCTGGCGGCGGAAAACTGTAGTCAGGCAGAAAACCTTGAGCTGCCGGTAATCCGCCTATTGATGGTATTTTTTTATTCGGTTGCTCAAGTGAAGAAACAATAACTTCTGGGAGAATGGGACCGCAGGGTTCAGCTGAGTCGGTCATGGAAATAGCAGCTCGTCCCTGATATTCGTCGTCAATTCCAGAGACTTCACGTGGAGGCGGTGTGGATGAATTTCTAGGATTCTCATTTCTCTCTTCAATCTGAAGACTCTCCAGTCTCCAGCCGAAGGTACAATTCCTCATCCAATGGCCACCTTGGTGACACTTATAACATCTATAGTGGGTGGGTACAGCTCCTCTTCGATTGGAACCTCGGATTTTGGTGTAATTGCTTGGATCATAGTCAAGCGTTGACAGATACATCATCAGCTCAATCTTCTCTTCCTCGGTCGCATCTATGCTGGATACATCTACTGTTTCCCCAAGAAGTCCTTCAGCTTTCCACTGCTTGATTTTTCGTGGTGGAAAGGAGTTTGTTCTATTTTCGATTCTATGCACAGACATGTCGATTTATATGAGGAGATATAAAATATCCAAACTCTTCACAATTAAAAATGATAGAATAACACTCGCTCTTCTACTTGTAGCTCTGCTTTCTCACTCTGAGTAACTGACTCATAGGTCACTGAGTATTGGCCTTTATAGGTAATTGTTCTTGCAGGTAGTTCTATAGAATACTGTTCGATGATGCGAAATGATGATGATTATATGATCGCAACAAAGGGCATGTTGATTGGGAATTCAAAAAAAATAAAATAAAACTCTCATTACTATTTTTGAGAAGATCGTTTGGTGATGACTTGTCTGTTCGTGGAGAAATCAAATACGATTTGAGAGAAATAAAGCTAGATCGGGAAGTCGTCTCTCCCATTCTTTTCACAAGCGAAACCTGATTCTTGAGATAAATAGAATATACGGTTGAGATACCTTTACATTTGGTATTGAAACATCAGCTTTTCCAGCTGGAATGAGTAATGAAATGTCATCTGCACAAGCGGGAACCATATTTTCATGTACCAGAAAGAATAGAAACGGTCCCAAAATGGATTCCTGCGGTACACCAACTTGAACCGCCCGCAATTCCAATGAAGAATTTATATACTCATGATAATTGGAACAGCAGGAAAGCACTACCTGCATAGGTTTTTTCCCGCCCCGACCAAGGCTTCGTCTGGAAATTGGATAGTTTCCTCTTCTGTAATATCTTCGTCTGCCGTATTGGTTTTGATAACCAAAATTCAACTAGAACGACCAATGTTGTTTAGTTTTCCTGGATCTATCAAATGCATTCGATGCGGTAGATCACGAAATTTCATTACATAGAATATCACATATTGGGATTAGGGGATCTGTTGAAAAAGGGGTTCGAAATTATTTATCTGGAGTTTGTATGGGCAATGAAGAGAGTTTGATGCGGAATATAACATGTGACGTACCACAAGGTTGAATTCTCGTCCCTATATCATTCCTGATATACATTAATTCAATATCAATTCTTGATTTGCACGGTGAACTCAAATTATTCGCAGATTACATAACATTACTAATTTTGGAAATAATGACAACGAAATAATACACAATACACAAGTTGATCTAAAAATAATTTCACTTCGGTTGAATAATCTTGAGCTGGCTATGAATTTTGATAAATGTCCTTAATGATTTTGTCAAAAAAAAATAGTCATCCTATCGGATATAATTCAGTTTTCAATTGGAAAAATATTCAATATTCTGAAACAACCAAACTTTTCGAATTATACATTGATGAACAACTCTCTGGGAAAAACATATTGAAATTCTTCGAAACGAATTATCTCGCGTAATTGTTATTCTGTTCAAAATCCGAGATTACATCCCTAAAAATTATATATTTGAGTGTTCGATTTATTCAAGATTGTAGTAAGGGGATCTGCCAAATGTACTATATTACATCCACTCAATTATTTACGAAACAAAAGTATCGAATGTATTTTTGAATTACATTCCTTGAATCGATATCCCATTTATATGCTCCTAACAATCTATGGGATTTTAGTTCCTTGTACAAATTGAAAACATGTATATTCATACATTCCGTTATCAATAATAGAAAACTCTCAACTTTGGAAATTCATTCAGCCAATACCATTCTCAATCATATACCTGGACAATCTAATGGTCTCATGACTCATGAAATGAAGAAAATTTTCGGAAAAAAATCAGTTTTATATAATGGAATTTTGACTTTCAATAATATACCCAATAATTTGAGATATATCACACAAAATACTCGTTTTGAATCACACTTGAAGAAGTATCTATAGCAATGATGCTTTTGATACTTTTTTCTTTATACTTTGTCTCCTTTCCATGTAATCATTTTGTGAAATTCTAGTTATTGTTCCCATTAATTAGAGAATGAGAACCTCATTATGAATATTTATTTTTCTTGATGTAGAATTGACATTGCTGCACTACCTGCAAGGGTTTCTTCTTTTCCCTGATGGATTTTCGTCTAGTTCCAACTGTCTTCATCCGTTCACCTTCTCCCTATAAAGTGCATTTCCCTCATTCACCATATCTTCCTCTTCTTGTTGTGTTTATCATGCCTATCGAAGCTCTCACTTCTAGAACGAGATCTTTTCATTCTTGATTTTGTGTTATCTCCGCAATGCCTGTACCTGTCTTCATTTCTGCTCTTACCATTTTTCCGGTCGGTATAGCTATCTTGTCTACTATGTACCAATTCAGTTCGGGTTCGAGAATGGTGTAAAGTATTTTCTCTCCTCCTCGATCTAGATCGCCTTCCACTCCTGAATTCGCACACATCGACTCGTCTTTTTTCGGTAGGGTGGTTCATTCCACTATCACTGTACGGACACCTTTTCTTTGATCTCCTGCTCTGATTTTCAATTCCTCCTTCATCTTCAACTCTAACGCCTAGTCGTTCCTTCACAGAGGCCCTGACAGGGGCTCGCTGAGTGGTGTCAGGTTTAACGGCCACTAGAACGATGGATTTCAAACTGGGTGCAGGATATATTTCATCGTCAAAATTCACATCATCTCCTCCTTTCAATATGAGATCTCGGTTGTCTTCTTTTATGTGAACCATTTTGAACGGGTGTTCATCTCTGTTATAGTGTCTATCGTTATCATATACTCTATGCCTGAATCTTGTAGGTGATCTCAGTGGTAAAAGATTTCTTGTAGGATTCCTTCGAGACTTTGAAGACGGCTGCGGCGTAGGCAAAATCCGATGCGGCGATACTTTCAGATTGGTTCTTGAGCGCCTCATTGAATTTGAAGATCCAGTGCTCCACTTCATTGATGATCTACTGGAATCTCGACTACGGCTCCGAGAATGTCTCTGGTTCGCTCTACGCCTCTGTCCATCATTCTCATTCGTTAGCCTCATGAACGAAGCTAGCGGATCTTCTTTCACCCCTGTCGTTGATCTGTCCATGATCCTCGTACCAAACTCACGATTATTTCTGAGGTCAGATTTCTGATTCGGGCTGTAACCAGGAGGAGGAACACTCGCATCAAAGATAGGCATCGCTGGAGTATTGTAGAGAGCCTGAGCCTCTGCTGGCGGCGGAAAACTGTAGTCAGGCAGAAAACCTTGAGCTGCCGGTAATCCGCCTATTGATGGTATTTTTTTATTCGGTTGCTCAATTGAAGAAACAATAACTTCTGGGAGAATGGGACCGCAGGGTTCAGCTGAGTCGGTCATGGAAATAGCAGCTCGTCCCTGATATTCGTCGTCATTTCCAGAGACTTCACGTGGAGGCGGTGTGGATGAATTTCTAGGATTCTCATTTCTCTCTTCAATCTGAAGACCCTCCAGTCTCCAGCCGAAGGTACAATTCCTCATCCAATGGCCACCTTGGTGACACTTATAACATCTATAGTGGGTGGGTACAGCTCCTCTTCGATTGGAACCTCGGATTTTGGTGTAATTGCTTGGATCATAGTCCCGCGTTGACAGATACATCATCAGCTCAATCTTCTCTTCCTCGGTCGCATCTATGCTGGATACATCTACTGTTTCCTCAAGAAGTCCTTCAGCTTTCCACTGCTTGAATTCTCGTGGTGAAAAGGAGTTTCTTCTATTTTCGATTCTATGCACAGACATGTCGATTTATATGAGGAGATATAAAATATCCAAACTCTTCACAATTAAAAATGATAGAATAACACTCGCTCTTCTACTTGTAGCTCTGCTTTCTCACTCTGAGTAACTGACTCATAGGTCACTGAGTATTGGCCTTTATAGGTAATTGTTCTTGCAGGTAGTTCTATAGAATACTGTTCGATGATGCGAAATGATGATGATTATATGATCGCAACAAAGGGCATGTTGATTGGGAATTCAAAAAAAATAAAATAAAACTCTCATTACTATTTTTGAGAACGAATACACGGATGAAGATTCTCATTTAATTTTGTTTCTGTTTTGTAGACTTCACGTCAGAACAGAAGATCGTTTGGTGATGACTTGTCTGTTCGTGGAGAAATCAAATACGATTTGAGAGAAATAAAGCTAGATCGGGAAGTCGTCTCTCCCATTCTTTTCACAAGCGAAACCTGATTCTTGAGATAAATAGAATATACGGTTGAGATACCTTTACATTTGGTAATGAAACATCAGCTTTTCCAGCTGAAATGAGTAATGAAATGTCATCTGCACAAGCGGGAACCATATTTCCATGTACCAGAAAGAATAGAAACGGTCCCAAAATGGATTCCTGCGGTACACCAACTTGAACCGCCCGCAATTCCAATGAAGAATTTATATACTCATGATAATTGGAACTGCAGGGAAGCACTACCTGCATAGGTTTTTTCCCGCCCCGACCAAGGCTTCGTCTGAAAATTGGATAGTTTCCTCTTTTGTAATATCTTCGTCTGCCGTATTGGTTTTGATAACCAAAATTCAACTAGAACGACCAATGTTGTTTAGTTTTCCTGGATCTATCAAATGCATTCGATGCGGTAGATCACGAAATTTCATTACATAGAATATCACATATTGGGATTAGGGGATCTGTTGAAAAAGGGGTTCGAAATTATTTATCTGGAGTTTGTATGAGCAATGAAGAGAGTTTGATGCGGAATATAACATGTGACGTACCACAAGGTTGAATTCTCGTCCCTATATCATTCCTGATATACATTAATTCAATATCAATTCTTGATTTGCACGGTGAACTCAAATTATTCGCAGATTACATAACATTACTAATTTTGGAAATAATGACAACGAAATAATACACAATACACAAGTTGATCTAAAAATAATTTCACTTCGGTTGAATAATCTTGAGCTGGCTATGAATTTTGATAAATGTCCTTAATGATTTTGTCAAAAAAAAATAGTCATCCTATCGGATATAATTCAGTTTTCAATTGGAAAAATATTCAATATTCTAAAACAACCAAACTTTTCGAATTATACATTGATGAACAACTCTCTTGGAAAAACATATTGAAATTCTTCGAAACGAATTATCTCGCGTAATTGTTATTCTGTTCAAAATCCGAGATTACATCCCTAAAAATTATATATTTCAGTGTTTGATTTATTCAAGATTGTAGTAAGGGGATCTGCCAAATGTACTATATTACATCCACTCAATTATTTACGAAACAAAAGTATCGAATGTATTTTTGAATTACATTCCTTGAATCGATATCCCATTCATATGCTCCTAACAATCTATGGGATTTTGGTTCCTTGTACAAATTGAAAACATGTATATTCATACATTCCGTTTTCAATAAAAGAAAACACTCAACTTTGGAAATTCATTCAGCCAATACCATTCTCAATCATATACCTGGACAATCTAATGGTCTCATGACTCATGAAATGAAGAAAATTTTCAGAAAAAAATCAGTTTTATATAATGGAATTTTGACTTTCAATAATATACCCAATAATTTGAGATATATCACACAAAATACTCGTTTTGAATCACACTTGGAGAAGTATCTATAGCAATGATGCTTTTGATACTTTTTTCTTTATACTTTGTCTCCTTTCCATGTAATCATTCTGTGAAATTCTAGTTATTGTTCCCATTAATTAAAGAATGAGAACCTCATTATGAATATTTATTTTTCTTGATGTAGAATTGACATTGCTGCACTACCTGCAAGGGTTTCTTCTTTTCCCTGATGGATTTTCGTCTAGTTCCAACTGTCTTCATCCGTTCACCTTCTCCCTATAAAGTGCATTTCCCTCATTCACCATATCTTCCTCTTCTTGTTGTGTTTATCATGCCTATCGAAGCTCTCACTTCTAGAACGAGATCTTTTCATTCTTGATTTTGTGTTATCTCCGCAATGCCTGTACCTGTCTTCATTTCTGCTCTTACCATTTTTCCGGTCGGTATAGCTATCTTGTACCAATTCAGTTCGGGTTCGAGAATGGTGTAAAGTATTTTCTCTCCTCCTCGATCTAGATCGCCTTCCACTCCTGAATTCGCACACATCGACTCGTCTTTTTTCGGTAGTGTGGTTCATTCCACTATTACTGTACGGACACCTTTTCTTTGATCTCCTGCTCTGATTTTCAATTCCTCCTTCATCTTCAACTCTAACGCCTAGTCGTTCCTTCACAGAGGCCCTGACAGGGGCTCGCTGAGTGGTGTCAGGTTTAACGGCCACTAAAACGATGGATTTCAAACTGGGTGCAGGATATATTTCATCGTCAAAATTCACATCATCTCCTCCTTTCAATATGCGATCTCGGTTGTCTTCTTTTATGTGAACCATTTTGAACGGGTGTTCATCTCTGTTATAGTGTCTATCGTTATCATATACTCTATGCCTGAAACTTGTAGGTGATCTCAGTGGTAAAAGATATCTTGTAGGATTCCTTCGAGACTTTGAAGACGGCTGCGGCGTAGGCAAAATCCGATGCGGCGATACTTTCAGATTGGTTCTTGAGCGCCTCATTGAATTTGAAGATCCAGTGCTCCACTTCATTGATGATCTACTGGAATCTCGACTACGGCTCCGAGAATGTCTCTGGTTCGCTCTACGCCTCTGTCCATCATTCTCATTCGTTAGCCTCATGAACGAAGCTAGCGGATCTTCTTTCACCCCTGTCGTTGATCTGTCCATGATCCTCGTACCAAACTCACGATTATTCCTGAGGTCAGATTTGTGATTCGGGCTGTAACCAGGTTGAGGAACACTCGCATCAAAGATAGGCATCGCTGGAGTATTGTAGAGAGCCTGAGCCTCTGCTGGCGGCGGAAAACTGTAGTCAGGCAGAAAACCCTGAGCTGCCGGTCATCCGCCTATTGATGGTATTTTTTTATTCGGTTGCTCAATTGAAGAAACAATAACTTCTGGGAGAATGGGACCGCAGGGTTCAGCTGAGTCGGTCATGGAAATAGCAGCTCGTCCCTGATATTCGTCGTCATTTCCAGAGACTTCACGTGGAGGCGGTGTGGATGAATTTCTAGGATTCTCATTTCTCTCTTCAATCTGAAGACTCTCCAGTCTCCAGCCGAAGGTACAATTCCTCATCCAATGGCCACCTTGGTGACACTTATAACATCTATAGTGGGTGGGTACAGCTCCTCTTCGATTGGAACCTCGGATTTTGGTGTAATTGCTTGGATCATAGTCCCGCGTTGACAGATACATCATCAGCTCAATCTTCTCTTCCTCGGTCGCATCTATGCTGGATACATCTACTGTTTCCTCAAGAAGTCCTTCAGCTTTCCACTGCTTGAATTCTCGTGGTGAAAAGGAGTTTGTTCTATTTTCGATTCTATGCACAGACATGTCGATTTATATGAGGAGATATAAAATATCCAAACTCTTCACAATTAAAAATGATAGAATAACACTCGCTCTTCTACTTGTAGCTCTGCTTTCTCACTCTGAGTAACTGACTCATAGGTCACTGAGTATTGGCCTTTATAGGTAATTGTTCTTGCAGGTAGTTCTATAGAATACTGTTCGATGATGCGAAATGATGATGATTATATGATCGCAACAAAGGGCATGTTGATTGGGAATTCAAAAAAAATAAAATAAAACTCTCATTACTATTTTTGAGAACGAATACACGGATGAAGATTCTCATTTAATTTTGTTTCTGTTTTGTAGACTTCACGTCAGAACAGAAGATCGTTTGGTGATGACTTGTCTGTTCGTGGAGAAAGAAATCAAATACGATTTGAGAGAAATAAAGCTAGATCGAGAAGTCGTCTCTCCCATTCTTTTCACAAGCGAAACCTGATTCTTGAGATAAATAGAATATACGGTTGAGATACCTTTACATTTGGTATTGAAACATCAGCTTTTCCAGCTGAAATGAGTAATGAAATGTCATCTGCACAAGCGGGAACCATATTTCCATGTACCAGAAAGAATAGAAACGGTCCCAAAATGGATTCCTGCGGTACACCAACTTGAACCGCCCGCAATTCCAATGAAGAATTTATATACTCATGATAATTGGAACTGCAGGGAAGCACTACCTGCATAGGTTTTTTCCCGCCCCGACCAAGGCTTCGTCTGAAAATTGGATAGTTTCCTCTTCTGTAATATCTTCGTCTGCCGTATTGGTTTTGATAACCAAAATTCAACTAGAACGACCAATGTTGTTCAGTTTTCCTGGATCTATCAAATGCATTCGATGCGGTAGATCACGAAATTTCATTACATAGAATATCACATATTGGGATTAGGGGATCTGTTGAAAAAGGGGTTCGAAATTATTTATCTGGAGTTTGTATGGGCAATGAAGAGAATTTGATGCGGAATATAACATGTGACGTACCACAAGGTTGAATTCTCGTCCCTATATCATTCCTGATATACATTAATTCAATATCAATTCTTGATTTGCACGGTGAACTCAAATTATTCGCAGATTACATAACATTACTAATTTTGGAAATAATGACAACGAAATAATACACAATACACAAGTTGATCTAAAAATAATTTCACTTCGGTTGAATAATCTTGAGCTGGCTATGAATTTTGATAAATGTCCTTAATGATTTTGTCAAAAAAAAATAGTCATCCTATCGGATATAATTCAGTTTTCAATTGGAAAAATATTCAATATTCTAAAACAACCAAACTTTTCGAATTATACATTGATGAACAACTCTCTTGGAAAAACATATTGAAATTCTTCGAAACGAATTATCTCGCGTAATTGTTATTCTGTTCAAAATCCGAGATTACATCCCTAAAAATTATATATTTCAGTGTTTGATTTATTCAAGATTGTAGTAAGGGGATCTGCCAAATGTACTATATTACATCCACTCAATTATTTACGAAACAAAAGTATCGAATGTATTTTTGAATTACATTCCATGAATCGATATCCCATTTATATGCTCCTAAGAATCTTTTGGATTTTAGTTCCTTGTACAAATTGAAAATATGTATATTCATACATTCCGTTATCAATAATAGAAAACTCTCAACTTTGGAAATTCACTCAGCGAATGCCATTCTCAATCTAACTGGACAATCTAATGGTCTCATGACTCATGAAATGAAGAAAATATTTCGGAAAAAAATCAGTTTTATATAATGGAATTTTGACTTTCAATAATATACCCAATAATTTGAGATATATCTCACAAAAAACTCGTTTTGAATCACACTTGAAGAACTATCTATAGCAATGATGCTTTTGATCCTTTTTTTTTATACTTTGTCTCCTTTTGATGTAATCATTTTGTGAAATTCTAGTTATTGTTCCCATTAATTAGAGAATGAGAACCTCATTATGAATATTTATTTTTCTTGATGTAGAATTGACATTGCTGCACTACCTGCAAGGGTTTTTTCTTTTGCCTGATGGATTTTCGTCTAGTTCCAACTGTCTTTATCCGTTCACGTTCTCCCTTTAAAGTGCATTTCCCTCATTCACTATATCTTCCTCTTCTTGTTGTGTTTAACATGCCTATCGAAGCTCTCACTTCTAGAACGAGATCTTTTTATTCTTGATTTTGTGCTATCTCCGCAATGCCTGTACCTGTCTTCATTTCTGTTCTTACCATTTTTCAGACTGGGTGCAGGATATATTTCATCGTCAAAATTCACATCATCTCCTTTCAATATGCGATCTCGGTTGTTTTCTTTTACGTGAACCATTTTGAACAGGTGTTCATTTCTGTTATAGTGTCTATCGTTATCATATACTCTTTGTCTGAATCTTGTAGGTGATCTCAGTGGTGAACAATATCCTGTAGGACTCCTTCGAGAGTTCGAAGACGGCTTAAGTAAACTACGATGAAGGGATGTTTTCAGATTGGTTCTGAGCGCCTCACTAAATTTGAAGATCTAGTGTTCCACTTCATGGATGATCTACTGGAGTCTCTGGTTCGCTCTACGCTTCTGTGCATCATTCTCAATCATTAGCCCCATGAATGAAGCTAGCGGATCGTCTATCACACCTGTCGTTTATCTGTCCATGATCCTCGTACCACACTCACTATAATTCCTGAGGTCAGGTATGTTATTGAGATTGTAACCAGGAAGAGGAACATTCGCATGAAACATAGGCAGAGCCTCTGCTGGCGGCGGGAAACTGTAATCAGGCAGAAAACACTGAGCTACCGGTAATCTATCTGTTGATTCGGATGGTACATTGAAGAAGCAATAACTTCTGGGAGAATAGGCTCACAGGGTTCCGTTGAGTGGGTCATGGAAATAGCTGCTCGTCCCTCATATTCGTCATCATTTCCAGGGGCTTCAAGTGGAGGCGGTGTAAATAAACTTCTAGGAATTCTAGTACCCTTTTTCATTCGAAGACTTACTAGTTTCCAGCCGAAGGTACAATTCCCTATACAATGGCCACCTTTGTGATACGTATAGCACCTCTTCGATTGAAACCTCGAAACTTTGTGTAATTGCTTGGATCATAGTCCCGCGTTGACAGTTACCATCATCAGCTCAATCTTCTATTCCTCGGTTGCATCTATTCTGGATAAATCTACTATTTCTTCATGGAGTCCTTCAGCTTTCCACTTGCACCGTAGAATAATAAACAATAACGATATACAATTAAGGCACACGGTCAACTGTCAACAAATGACAGATGGGTATTAAGTTCTGGTGGAGAAGGAAGGAGTCCATTCATAGAGCAAATTATTGATTTTCAAGGGCGCCAGGAAGGTTAACGCCGAATACCCAGAAGTAAATAACAACACTATCAACCCACCAAACAATGTCGTAATAAAAGACCAAGTAGTATCTTGCCGAGAACTTTATTATCGAATTGAACAGGAGAAGTCGAATTTATTCTTGAATAAACTGTATTAAAATGAAATGTGAGTAAGCTCCCACTAAATAAGCGTAGTGTGAGCGTCAACAGCGAATTAAGCAAAGTCTACATTTAATCAAACATACAGGGCGAATATACCAAGAAATTCTAACTTTTAGGTAATGAATAAACAATTATGATCAACTATATAAGCATGCACAAAACATATTAGTATGTAGAAGGAGAAGGGTTCAAACGCAAGAAAGCACGGAAATCAAATAAACCATTTTAAAATATAGTTGAACCATCGTACAAAAATACGCCTCGCGGGAGCTCAGGTGCAGGCGTAACGGAAGGAATGGCACAATTGTTGTTATTTCAATTTGCGCTTCACAACAGTTAAAGCTAGCAAAGATAGCGGATAGCAAAAAAATCAATAAGCAATAATAAAAGAAAACAAATAATGGAGTTGTCTTAAAACTTGCGTTTTTTTTTCCCAGGAGGTAGCTTCATTGGACTGCACAGCGAGGAATAGACGGCTCAAATCACTGCTGCCTGCGAATCCGTGAAATTGCAGCTGTCGGGTAATCGGTGGCCAGACAGCTAGCAGTGACTTTGTGTTTCCCAACCGAGTGACAAGCAACAAGACTTCCGTAGTCTCTAAAAAAAACGTAAGGAAAGAGCTTATGTCACTATTCCTGAATGAAAATATGTCAACCCCAACAACAATACCCAACATTATTTTAATGAAATATAATCGATAACGTTGAAAATAAACTAAGATTCATCAAAATCAAATCAAAATAAAGGATGCCTTCTACTTGAAAGCAAAATAGTTACCTAACGAAAATATGTTTGGAATCAAAATTCTTACACAGAATTAGACCATTCGCCTAAATACACTAAATCAGAAATTCCCAGCAGGCCAACTGTATATCAGAAGGAAAAAAACATACGTCATGGAAGCTCAGTATGCCTCGAACTAGCATCCGCCTTCATGACTTCAAACCGGAATCAGCCAAAATAATTTCGTATTAAACTACTACCCTTTCTAATGAGATGTTTATTTACCCGAAATTACCCAGACTAAATAATGATAAGCAATAGAATTGTCATAAATGAATCATACTCAAATAAATATTAACAAAAAAAATAATAGCTTACCCAGGCCAAAGGGTTTTTTGTCTCATAAGGCGGGGAAATAATCCCTCCCAAGATAATATCCCAATGTTTCCCTTTCCACCGGGAATGTGGAGAGACTTCATTTGCCCACCTTGAACGAACACAGAAAAAACATGGTTACAGGAACGATGTAGGCGAAATCATGAGCGAAATCACAACAAGAGGAAACTTCTAGTTTCGACCAAATCTGTGACATACCTGATTTCAGTAATTCTGATAACTCCCAGGTAGCTTGTGAAAAATGAATCATATAAAAGCCTCTGAGAGAGACTGAAAATGAATCGCTTCAACCAAAATATTCACCATAAATTACCTACGATTCATAACTCTTCAATTTGTGAGCTTCGGGAATAATCCCATTCAAGAATGATTAAAATAATCAAAAAATCCTGCAACCGAACTGTGTTTGCTTTCAGTTTTCCGTTCCCAAACCCAAAAATGGCCGAGGAAACCTCAACCAACCAATTCCTGCCTAGAGCGGTGTCTCTCCTGCAATGTTCGTTCCGTTGCCTGACACGGAACAGTTCCGTTTGCTCTGTTCACACCGTCCTAAATCCAACGGAACATCGACGGACCCGAACTACCTAGTAAGCCTTATCGTCATTTCGAAAGGTAACAAATGAAGTTATATAATATAATACTGCATAAAATGCAACAATCGAACACTCGAATACTACCGATTCCATAGTTACACTGAAGCGAAGATATGGAACAGCCAAGGTCATAGGGAGCAACTGTCAGTACTGTGATTGATTCTTGGGTGTTTTCCGGGTTTGATGGCCGTGGTCCACAGGTTTTTATTCCTGACGTTTCGCCTACGACTATGGTAGGCATTATCAAAGTCTGTGAGGTAACGGACGCAATGATCTCGTTCTCACAGTAGATACTACTGTATTGACGTTATGATCGGCTTTATACCTGTTCTCCTGTTCGACGTCCGATATTATTGTGTTGGAAATGGGGGTGGCTTGTTTCCTCTTGACTGGTTTGGGCCGTGTGTGTTTTAGAGCTGGTAACCAGACTTTGTTGATGTGTATGCCTTCTTCTTTTCGGTTGAAATTGTGTTTGTGAATCTCTATCGCTTCTCTGTGTAACCTGGGATAGTAGCTCTGCGTTCTGTCAATCACTTCCGTTTCGTCAAATGCAATCGCGTGATTGCCTTCTCCGAGTGCATGCTCGGCTACTGCCGACTTGTCTGACTGTCCCAGGCGACAATTTCTCTTGTGTTCGGAGAGCCGTGTCTTGATGCTTCTGTTAGTGGTTCCAATGTAGACTGATCCACAGCTACACGGGATCCGGTACACACCTGGTGTTGCCCACGGCTCTCTTGGATCTTTGGCTGACCTTAAACTATTTCTGACGGTTCGTGTTGGCATCAGTATTGCTTTCACATCGTGTTTTTCCAGCGTTCGTCCTATCCGATCTGTCACACCTCTTATATATGGCATAAATGCTTTTCCCACAACAGGTTTATTTACAGTTTCCTTCGTGTCCTCTCTCTTGGGTCGTATTGCCCGTTCGAATTCGGCTTCACTATACCCATTCCCTTTTAACGCTTGTTTAAGGTGGTCCAGTTCCTCAGGGAGGTTTTGTGGTTCACAAATGCGGCGGGCCCTCTCCACTAATGTTTTAATTACACCTCTCTTCTGGCGTGGCTGGTGGTTGGAGTTCTTGTTCAGGTATCTGTCTGTGTGAGTGGGTTTCCTGTATACTTTATGCCCCAGGGTCCCATTTTCCCGTCTGTTCACCAGCACATCCAGGAAAGAGATTCTCCCTTGGGTTTCCTGCTCCATTGTAAATTGAATTTTAGCGTTAATCGAGTTCAGATGAGACAGAAATACCTTTAATTGTTCTTCTCCATGCTGCCACACCACGAATGTATCATCAACGTACCGCAGCCAGCAATATGGTTTCAATATTGCTTGCTCTAAGGCGCGCTGTTCGAACTTCTCCATGAAAAAGTTTGCCACCACAGGGCTCAGCGGGCTGCCCATTGCAGTACCGTCGGTTTGTTCATAGAACACACCATCCCATTGGAAATATGTCGATGTCAGACAGTGAGCAAACAGTGTGGTTATATCTGCTGGGAATACCTCTCCAATAAGCTGTATTGTTTCCTTGGCCGGAACCATCGTGTATAAGGATACTACATCGAAACTCACTAGTATATCTCCTGGACCTAGCCTCATGTCTCTTATCCTTTCAATAAAATGTCCCGAGTCCCTAATATATGCGTCTGTGTTGCCTGTGAGAGGTTGTAGCCGGGTAGTCAGATACTTGGCCAGTTCATAGGTCGGTGAACCTATTGCATTCACGATAGGTCTCAGTGGTACATTTTCCTTGTGGATCTTTGGTAGGCCATATAGACGAGGAGGCAGGGCCTCGGATTTCTGTAACAGTTTATTTGTGTTGTCATCTAAGCTTGATGAGCGGACTAGGTGATTAGTTTTTCTCATAACTGCGGCGGTCGGGTCTTTATTGATTATTTTGTACGTTTCTGGATCCAAAAGGTTAACTATTTTCTCTTTGTAATCCCTCGTGTTCAACACGACGGTAGAGTTTCCTTTGTCTGCTGGCAATACTAAGATATCCTTATCATCGTTCAGATGTTTCATACTCGTTATTCTCAGGAAAATCGAAATGAATTTGTAAACAATGAATTCCAACCAATATTTATTTGTCACAACTTAGAGATTGGGCTTATTTCAAGGAGACCACGTACTGAACAAAGGTAAGTTAACGATTCTTTAATTACAGAACCACCAACCTATTGAAATTCTTTTGCTTGCTAATGGAAATTTATACTTATCTACTAATGCAATTGATTTTCGTACAATCACTTACTGATCTCAATAATTTTACAGGTCTTGGAGTTATAAGACACCTGAATTTCAATGCAAGAAACGTGAACGAAATATTCGACTCTGTTTATCAGAACGAAATCGACAGAAAAACTATAAAACGAATCCATCAACAAGTGCAGATTTGAGGAAGATACGGTAGCAATACATCGGGGTACTTCGATTCGGTTTTCAAAGCGAATTGAGTTTTCACGAAGTAACAAGTGAACAACAGAGTCAAGCAATATTTTGATAAATAGCCAGAAACAAATACTGGGTTTACCATTAGGTAAACGGGAGTGTTAGTTTTCACAAGGTAACAAGTAAACAACGGGAATATATACATATTTCACAACTATTTCAACGAATAACAGAAACATATACTGGGTATAAAACTAGGAGTGTAACAGTTCAATTCATACAGGGTAATTTTTCGACAGAGTTCGAGTCAGACACAAGGACGGTTTATAACGTAATAATCCCCCCTTGCTTCAAGAAATTCAACCAGTAAATTTCTCATGAAACAAACTAGTGACTTATATCCTCTTCCGGACCAGGTTTTAAGTCCTTAACGTTCTATACCCCCTTATCATTTCCTCCTTCGCCCCGTAGTAAGTACGTCCATGGAGACAATTTCTTTTTGACATAAAATGGGCCAATGAATTTTGGAGCTAATTTCTTGGAGCAATATTTGGTAACATCGAAAAAAACATAATTTTCCCTCCAAACTGGTTGTGAAAAAATTCAACATTACGCCTACGCAAGTTGTACCTATCACAAGCCTTATCATCGGTCTTTTCCAAACGTTTTCGCACATCAGAAAAATTTGTTGAAGATTTTCATTCCTGAAGGATTTAGCCCCGTTCTCTTCCTCAACCTGATATTTGTCATCATAATCCGATCCCGACAGACACATATTCCGACCGAAGTTCATAAAATAAGGCGACACCTCCATAAACTCGTGTTTCGAGTCCTGATGGCACAACCGATCTGATCGAGATTCTCATTCCACGACCGATGGTTCTCCGAACAATACATTGCAAGCATGGTTTTCACAGTTTTGTTAATGCGTTCGGTGGGATTTGCTCTGGGGTTATAATAAGGAATGAATTTAATACGACAGTGGTACTTCTGGGTGAGTTTTATAAACTCCTCACTTCGATATTGTGCATCATTGTCACGAATGATGATTGTTGGGACTCCAATCATTAGAAAAACATATTTTTCAATGTTTCGAACGATAGCATCTGCACTTGCTTTCCTGAGCGGAAACAGAAGGCAAAATTTGCTAAGGTAGTCAGTGACAAATAATACAAAAGAAATATCATGCTTGGATCTAGGAAGTGGTCCAATTGAATCTGTGGAAATCATCTCCCAAGGATTATTCACTTTCGGATGAGACACCATCTTATAGGTAGGACTTTTATGTGAGGACTTGAAAGCAGCACATACTTCACAGCGACGGACGAATTTCGAGATATCAGCTCGCATTTTGGGCCAGAAATAACGCTCTGCTACTCGAGCGTAAGTTTTGTAGACTCCTGGATGACCTGATGTTGAGGGGACGTGAGCAGCCACCATAATCTTGTGTCTATCCTGCTTCGGAACAACCAATTTTCAAGAATCCGTAGAAGTAGACAAATCAGGGTAGTCCAACTGCACATATTCACATAAACGACCATCAGTTACCCTCCATTTACCAAACTTGAGCGGATTCTTGAGGACTCTATCCACCATTCTAACACACCACTCATCGGTCCCAAGGTTATTATCTTCAGAAGATTCCTTCTCGACTACCTCTACCTCATCAACAACTGGTACCACTCTTGAAAGAGTATCAGATACTACGTGATCCTTACCCCTACGGTGTATGACGGTAAATGAGTACTGCTGGAGTCTCACAGCTCAACGGGCTAAACGACCCGTGAGATCCTTGAGATTGTCTAGCCGAAGTAGGCTGTAATGGTCTGTTTAAACGGTGAAGGAAATACCCTCAAGATATGGTCTGAGTTCCTCGATTGACCAGAGTACTGCTAGACACTCTTTCTCGGTTGTTGAAATTACGTTTCTGTTTGGTGAGAGACCGACTCAAATAGGAAATCACCCTATCGCCCTTGCCGCTAGGATGAGGTTGTGTTAGGACAGCCGCAATTCCATAGCCAGAAGCATATGTTTGAACAATGAAGGGTTTTGTATAATCAGGGCAACTGAGAACAGGGGCAGATACAAGGCACTCCTTGATCTTCCGGAAGGACACAGCACATTCGTTGGTCTAAATAAACTTGGAGTTTTTACGAACCAGAGCAGTGATTGGGGAAACAATAGATGAAATATCTGGGATGAAATGCCTGTACCACGAGAAAGTGCCAAGTACTCTTCGCACTTCGGTGACATTCGTGGGCGCTGGAAGCTCCAACATAGACTTGACTTTATCTGGGTCAACATGGAGGCCATTCCGATAGACCACAGATCCAAGTTACTGCATTTTTGGCATACAGAATTGACATTTTTCCACGCTAACACTTATATTCGCTTCACGTAGCCTACGGAATACTCTCTCCAGCATCGACAGGTGCTGTTCCAAAGTCTGGCTGACGATGACGACGTTATCCAAATATGCAAATACGTGAGGTTCCAGATCGTGCCCCAGAACATTTTCTATCAATTGTTTCCAAGTTGCCGGAGCATAGTGCAGCCCAAATGGCATTCTCCGGAATTGGAAGAGACCCCTGTTGGGTACGGTAAAAGCAGTATTTTGCTTCGATGACTCAGCCATGAGTACTTGCCGATATAAAGACTTCACATCCAAGCTTGATAGGAACTTGGCATCCCGCAGCTTGTCCATGGTATCGAATACAAGAGGGAGGGGGTAACTATCTCTTACTGTCAGATAATTAAGTTTGCGAAAGTCGACGCAAAACCTAAAAGACCAGAAGAATGGGCGAAGACCATGGACTATTAGATGTTTCGACTATCCCCAACTTCATCATCTTCTCTAACTCCTGACCTATATGCTTTTGCATGACAGGATTCACCCGATAATATCTCTGTTTGATAGGTGAGCTGTTGGTTACAATAACATGCTTGGCCTTGTTGGTGCATCCTATATCCTCACCCATCAGCAACACATTCCTATCAATAACCGCTTGCAACCGAGCTTTTTCAAAAGGAGTCAGAAGGGTCTGACAATTAACAGAATCCACTGAATTGACAATGATCGGTTCGTTGGAGAAATGCCACTCATCATGTCGCAAGTCTCACATAATGCCCAAATTTCTCCAGAATTCGATAACAAAAATAAGCAAGTGAGGTACCTCAGGAACAACGACCGCCTCATTCAAACATACCTTACCTCTGAGCGTAATTGGAAGACCAGCAATACCTAAAGATTGACACCTATTACCGTTAGCAACCGTAACAAAAGGAGTTCCTACTTCTATCAATGGGTATCCCAAACTGGTTTAAGCCTAATAACCCATTAGCTCCCACTACAGGCCGTGATGCTCCTGAATCCAACAGTCCTAATGAAGGCCTTTCTAGAATCTCAACAGTCAAGAAAGGACGTTCATCACCACTAACATTGATCGAGACTTCCGCACCAGCATACTAACCTCGATCACTTGAGTTCGCTGGCTGACGTTTCCCAACTTCGAACAATCTGGACAGGTCTTTACAGTGAAACCTTCCTTCTTACATCGATAATAGAACTTGCCTTTTTTTGAAATAAAACCGATCACCTTGTTCTCTGGACGGGGCAACAAAATTTTCGACGGCTTCCTTTCTGGCTTCAAGACGCCTACCCAATTCGCGGAGCTGAGAAATAGAAGTAGCCTCAACGAGAGCGAGTTTATTTTGATGAAATGGTGCAATATTGCACATCAAAATCTTTAGTTTTTATCTTCAGAGATCGGGCAGGTTAATCGATTAAAATATCCCGCCATTCCGTTTTTTATTTCCTAACATGACGTGCATGTCTGAGTTCCTTTTCTTTTTCGAGAAAAGCGCCCAAAGCCAAGCCTTTCTTATCACCCGAGAATTTGTCACCCCATTTACTAGGTAGAATGGGTTTAATATCAACAGGAGGGTTATGAGGTGGCGAGGCACTTGAGGATTTTTCGCGCATGACCGACACCAGCTGCAAAGTCGGCTGCGATTTCTTTTGAGCCTCTTCAGCCTTCTGATGAAGTTTGTCCAAACATGTCAAAGCTTTGAATCGAAGATTGGCACGTTTGGGACATTCTCCGCTGATGTGATCAATGCGATTGAGAACATGTGCTAGTTTCGACGCATACTGTAAGAATTGACCACTGGTAGCAGTATCACTGAAATTTTCAATGAGTGGTTCGATTCCGCGCAACTTATTCTCCACAGCTTCTACATCCTTTTCAACCGAAAAAGGATATGTAGGATAATGCACGCTATCACCACTCTTTTCTAATTGAATTGCCATCGCCAATGCATGACGCATATCCAACAAGTCCCTGTCGTCATTCATCGGATCTTCACTTCATAATTGAGCTCGTCCTGAGTCAATCGATCGGGTTGCATTTTATTCGCCACTGCAAAAATGCTATACACCAGAAACAGTAGAAAATAAAATAACGAATTGACGCCTCGACCATTCGACGCGTAAAACTCATCAATCAAAATACAACAATGGATAATACAAAAAAAATCAAAAAAAAGTTAGCTCAGAAAAAAAACAGCTTAAAAAAAATGCAGAGCCGCAACATCGTCAAGCTTTCAACGCTTCACGCTCAACGCTCAAGACTTCACACTTGAGGCCCCACGTTGGGCGCCAAAAATGCGTCGTACAATAATAAACGATAACGGTCAACTGGCAACAAATGACAGATGGGTATTTGCGGCTAAGCTCTAGTGGAGAAGGAAGGGGTCCATTCATACAGCAAATTATTGATTTTCAAGGGCGCCAGGAAGGTTAACCCCGAATACCCCCAAGTAAATAACAACACTATAAAACCACCAAACAATGTCGTTATGGAAGATCAAGTAGTATCCTACAGAGAACTTCATTATCGAATTGAACAGGAGACGTCAAATTTATTCTTGAATAAACTGTAATAAAAAAATGTAAGTGAGCTACTGCTAAATAAGCGTGAGTGTGAGCGTCAAAAGCGAATACCAGGCGTAAGCAAACTCTACATGTGATCAAGCATACACGGCAAATATACCAAAAAATTATTTCAGGCAGTGGATAAACAATTATGATAAACTATATAACCATGCAGAAAACATATCAGTATGTAGAAGAGTTTAAACGCAAGAAAGCACGGAAATCAAATAAACCATTTCAAAATATAGTTGAACCATCGTTAAAAAAAATACGCATCGCGAGATCTCAGGTGCAGGCGTAACGGGAGGAATAGCACAATTTGCGCTTCACAACGTCAAGTAATACTGATATTATGAATTCTCAATATGATCATTAGTGATAGCAATGGAACAGGTAAAGCTAGCGCAAATAGCGGATAGCAAGGAAAATCAATAAACAATCATAAAAAAACAAATAATGGAGTTGCCTTGAAACTTGCTTTTTTTCCAGGAAGTAGCTTCATTGTACTGCACAGCGAGGAACGGATGGCTCAAATTACTGCTGGCTGCGAAACTGTGAAATTGCAGCGCCCGTGAATTCGCAGCTGTCGGGTAATCGGGCCAGACAGCTGGCAGTGACTTTGTGCTTCCGAACCAAATGACAGGCACAAGACTTCCGTAGTATAGTAAATAAACCTAGGGAAAGAGCTTATGTCACTATGCCTGAATAAAAATATGTCAACCGCAACAACAATACCCAACATTATTTTAATGAAATATAATAAATAATGTGTAAAATAAACTATGATCAATCAAAATCAAAGCAAAATAGAGGATGAAAATATGTTTGAAATCAAAATTCTTACACAGAATTAGACCATTCGCCTAAATACACTAAATCAGAAATTCCCAGCAGGCGAACTGTATATCAGAAGGAAAAAAACATACGTATGGAAACTCAGTATGCCTCGAACTAGCATCGGCCTTCATGACTTCAAACCGGAATCAGGCAAAATATCTTCGTATTAAACTACTACCCTTTTTAAGGAGATGTTTATTAACCCGAATTCTCCCAGACTAGATAAAGATAAGCAAGAGAATTGTCATAAATGAATTATATTCAAATAAATATTAACAAAGAAATAATACTTACCCAGGCCAAAGGTTTTTTTCCTCATAAGGCGGGGAAATAATCCCTCCCAAGATAATATCCCAATGTTTCCTTTTCCACCGGGACTGTGGAGAGACAATATCCTTCATTTGCCCAACTTGAACGGACACAGAAAAAACATGGTTACAGGAACGATGTAGACGAAATCATGAGCGAAATCACAACAAGGGGAAACTTCTAGTTTCGAGCAAATCTTTGACATACCTGAATTTCAGTAATTCTGATTACTCCCAGGTAACTTGTGAAAAACGAATCATATAAAAGCCTCTGAGAGAGACTGAAAATGAATCGCTTCAACCAAAATATTCACCATAAATTAACTGCGATTCATAACTCTTTAGTTTGTGAGCTTCGGGAATAATCCCATTCAAGGATGATTAAAATAATCAAAAAATCCTGCAACCCAACTGTGTTCACTTTCAGTTTTCCGTTACCAAACGCAAAAATGGCAGAGGAAACCTCAACCAACCAATTCCTGCCTAGAGAGGTGTCTCTCCTGCAATGTTTGTTCCGGTGCCTGACACGGAACAGCTCCGTTTGCTCTATTCACACCGTCCCAAATCTAACGGAACATCGACGAACCCAAACTACCTAATGAGCCGTATCGTCATTTCTCAACTATAAAAAACAACGAAAGGTAACAAATAGAGTTATGTAATACTGCATAAAATGCAACAATCGAACACTCGAATACTACCGATCTCATAGTTACACTGGTGCGGAGATATGGAACAGCCAAGGTCATAGTGAGCAACTTTCAGTACTGTCTTTGAGACTTGTATTCAGGAAAATCGAGATGAATTTGTAAACAATGAATTCCAATCAATATCCATTTGATTTCAAGATACTACGTACTGAACAAAGGTAAGTTAACGATTCTTCAATTATAGAACCACCAACCTATTGAAATTATTTTGCTTGCCAATGGAAATTCATACATATCTACTAATGAAATTGACATTGGTACAATCACTTACTGATCTCAATAATTGTACAGGTATCTGTCTTGGAGCTACCAGTAAAAAGTGAACAGCAGAATATGTACAGAGTTAACCACTATTTTGATAAATAGCATAAACAAATACTGGGTTTACCACTAGGTAAACGGCAGTGTTAGTTTTCACAAGGTAACAAGTGAACAACGGAAATATATACATGTTTTACAACTATTTCAACGAATAACAGAAACTGTGTATATACAACTAGGAGTGTAACAGTTCAATTCATACAGGGTAATTTTTCAACAGAGTTCGAGTCAGACACAAGAAAGGTTTATAACGTAACACACTGATTTTTCGTGGTAAAAAGGAGCCGTTCTTTCTATGCAGACATGTCGATTCATGAGAGGAAATATAAAATATCCAAACTCTTCATAATCAAAAATGGTAGAATAACACTTGCTTTTCTACTTGTAGCTCTTCCTTCTCACTCTGAGTAACTGACTCACAGGTCACTGAGTATTGGCCTTTATAGGTAAGGGATCTCGCAGATAGTTTTATAGAATAATGTTCAATTATGCCAAATAATCATGATTATATGATCGCAACAAAGGGCATATTGATTGGGAATTCAAAAAAACCTTCTAAAACTCTCGTTATAATTTTTGAGTACGAATACACGGATGAACATTTTCATTTAATTTTGTTTCTGTTCTGTAGAGTTCACGTCAGGAAAGAAGATTGTTTGGTGATGAATTATCTGTTCGTGGAAAAATCAAATACGTTTTGAGAGGAATAATGCCAGATCTGGAAATCGCTTCACCCATTTTTCTCACAAGCGAAAACCATGGTATGACACTTGAATTTAATGCACCATTCCAAGTGCAATATTGCAGAGTTTGTTAGGTGTTCAAAGAGTTTTTGTTTTTCAAAAACAATGTTGAAGTTTGATCGTCCAAATCGATTGAAATATAGAACACCACAAAATGAGTGATATCAATAAACACTCCCAAAACCAATATCCATAGTTGGAATGCATATCCAAGAGAAGGTGTTGAATATGTATTACGCTAATATATTTTTCCCTAACACAGTCGTTGATGTACTTCATCAAATATATCCAATATGTTTTCAAGTGATTTGGTAATTAGTCTATTAATGATTATATATACGCATTTGAATGTAAAATTTCAGTTGTTACATGTATAATAAATTATTTATGTGACAACTTCGAAATTATCATACTTTTATATGTATATGAGTTATATCATTTTGTATTATATCATTCTCGCCAGTTGAAATCTACCTACTACTCCCCTGCTGACATGGTTTGTGTTTGAGTTGGAGTATTATGTTGGCAACATTGGGCCTTCGGTGTTTGGGTGTGTTAGCCTTTTTGACAGCTCCAATTTGGCGGGTTATTTTTGGATCATCGTTGGCACTGATGCGCTGTTCTGTTTGATGTGATTTTGAAATGTTTCATGAACAACTCAGTACTTTGTCGATGATCAAGCTGAATTCTGATTCACTGATTTGAGCAGTTCGTCCATAAAAAGTAATAAAAATAAAAGAGAAAGAGCTGTTTATTTTGAAGTTTCAGTCAGTTCCCTCCCGTTCACTTCCCTATTCCAAACAAGCTTTTGTTTCTAGCTTCAAACATTTAATTTCATTGAACTGTGCAATTGAAATCAAACTCATAAAAATCTTGAAGCCAGATATATATCACGTTGAATTCGAAGTGCTCTCAATGGAAAATATTGAAAACTTTCCATAAATCGACTCGTATGAACGTACTGTGTCGAACATGCACTTCCATTCACATTCAAAATTGTTATTCGTCGAAGGAAAACTCTCATTCATACTAGTAAAGATTCGATTCACTCGCGAACTCTCCGTATATCTGGAATCCACGTGGCGAGATATCAAGGAGAATTGATTCTATTGTAGATCAACTCAAACTCATTAATCTGCCCGAGAAGAGGTTAGAATGTAGCCGCAATCTAATTTTCAGACTGCCGGGTGTCGAAAAGTTCAAGTTTATTCGATTAAAATGCAAAAACGTTATGTTGAAGTTTGGCCATGTTCCCTTTTTAGACTGACGTTTATTGCAGAAAGGAATCGCATTATGCAATTGGGAAGTTATAAACATCTTTGATATTTCTTTATTCGAATGAGATAAACAAGAAATTTCGAAGGAAGAAGTAATATTCATCCTTTTATGTGATATTCAATAAGATTCTTTATTTCATCGAGAGCATCCAGCAATTTCGTTAGCTATCATCCTCTTCTTCACTTCCTTCCCAAGAAACAGTAACATTATCTCTCCGTTCATGCAAACGCGGTATACCATGATAACAATGCAATTATCAGGTACACGAAATCCAGGACTCGCTGAAAAATTGTTCAGAAAATTAAAACAGCGACTGATCAAAATCACGTTTTCAACCTCAAAAATTCAAGTGATTCTATCACATAACTAAGATGCCTGGAAACCCTGGTGTGTTTAGTTATAGCTGTAGAAGTTTGGAATAAAAGTGGCGAAATCTGGATTGCTTGATTTTTGGTGGATGATTGAGCTTTTGGAGGTTTCCGTACAATATGTACAGATGTCGCCAACACGCTCTTGTCAGTCTTGTCTGAAGCTAAATTTGCACTAAGTGAAAATGATGTGCAGTCGGGTTTTTCCACTTTCATTTGATTGGTTTGCGAGAAGAGATCGCAACCTAAAGGATAATAGGTGGACAATGAGATACCAGTAACAACGTTTCGATATTTTAAAGCAATGAAATCAACAAATAAACACGATCAAAACATCGTAAACATCAAAATCTCAAACTGACATGACAATATGACAATTAACTTGACACTTGTCGTCAAATTTGAAAAATGGGAACATAACGCCCTCTACCGAAAAAATAGGGGAAACCTTCGAAAGCGTCGATTGTTTTTTTTCGCCACAAAAATCTAAACAAAATCTAATCAGTTGAGTCACCAGGACTTCTAGGCATCTTACACATAACTATCAGAAAAGAAAAATATTGAACCTAATCCTCCTATTATCAATGACACAGTTCTACGGACCACTCACAATGCATCCATATTCTTGGGTATACATATTGATGAGCATCTGCACGGGGACTCTGATAAATAGAAACTTATATTAGAATCGAAATGTGACGTCAAATTCGACATCTCGGTCCTATACTTACATTGCCGAGATGTCGAATTTTACGTCATTTTGACGTCACATTTCGATTCTAATATACGTTTCTATTTATCAGAGTCCCCGTGCTGATCTGGAATGAACATAGTGATAGCTTAAAATTAATCACGATGACTCATTCGTTCAGAAATCATGGATTCACCATGAGGGCTGTTCTAATTAGAGACCAGCTCATGAAGGTCAATTATGCTCAGGTCTATTCTGGGTTAGGTCTGCTTATGGAGCAAAAATGTGTAGAAATGATGGCATAGCACAGAAATCGATAGTATGATGTGTACATAAAATTTACATACGCCTAAAGATGGTATTTGTTGATTCGTATGGTCCATTGAAGAAGCAAAAATTTTGGGAGAATAGGCTCCCAGGATTCCGTTGAGTCAGTCATCGAAATTACAGCTCGTCGCTCATATTCGTCGTCATTTCCAGATACATCAGGTGGAGGCGTAGATAAACTTCTATGATTTCCAGAACTCTTTTTCATCTGAAGACTGACTGGTCTTCTGCCGAAGGTACAATTCCTTATCCAATGACCACCTTGGTGACACTTATAGTTGGTGTATACAGCACCTCTCGGATCGAAACCTTGAATTTTTTGTGTAATTGCTTGGATCATATTCCCGCGTTGATAGATACATCACCAGCTCAATCTTCTCTTCCTCGGTTGCATCTGAGCTAGACAAATCTACTGTGTCTCTAGGAAGTCCTTCAGCTTTCCACTGCTTTGTTTCTCGTGGTAAGTCGAAGTTTGTTCCCTCTTCGATTCTATGCTTTTTTATTAGAAAATATGAAATATTCAAACTCCTCACAATCCAAAATCATACAATAAAATTCGCTTTTCTACGTGTAGCTCTCCCTTCTCACTCTGAGTAACTGACTCACAGCTCACTGAGTATTGGCGTTTATACGTAAGTGATCTTGCAGGTAAATATGAAATACAGTTCAATGATGTGACATGATAATGATTATATGGTCGCAACAAATGGCACGTTGATTGTGAATTCGACCAAAACAATATTTTTTGTCTATGCATATCGCTGCTTAAATGAACCAACTACATAGTTTAGATTCTGAACTGTGAAACACTCAAAAACGAACTTCGTATGCATATATTCCGCAATCTAATGCTTCCGTCAGAAATTGAAACTCATATTGAATTGCGGTTTTATATTCACGAGAAAACAATTTGATCGGAACATTTGTGTACGAATGCACGAACTATTATATAAACAATTCATACTCAGTTTCCCAAGTGACACTGACTTCATTTGCTGAGTATTATTTTTGCACAGATTTTGGACAGATTTCATTAATCTCCAGATCAAAATTACAGACTATAGGTGGTAAATACAAATATGTTCGGAAAACTAGAAACAAAAGATTTTTTCAGTCCAATCAGGACTTCGTTGATCATCATAATCAACCAGGGTTAGTGGGTTAGCCAATCAAATACTTCACAATGTGAAGTAATGCATAAACTACTTGCCGGGCTTTTTGGTCAATATAGACTCCGTTTAGTCTCTCTTCTCATATCAGCCTCAAATGGCATGTCCCTTCTTCACCATAGCCCCCTCTTCTTCTTGTGGTTATCAGCTCTCACTTCTAGAACGAGATCATTTCATTCCTAATTTTTTGTTATCTTCGCAATGCCTGTACCTGTCTTCCTTCAGTATTCTGATTAATTTCTTAACAATAAACTGAATAGCATGCCAAAATGGATAGGTCGTTTGTCACCATTCATAGCATTATCACATATTGCTATTCCTGAAAAAATGTAAAGAGGAGAAACTCGATGGGGGTGTTAGGTATATACAGTGTGCCCAAGATAAGGATGAACAGCATGGGGATCTCGGTAACCGTAAGAGTTACACGGTAGGTCAAATGGACAAAAAGTTGCGCAATTAAGGGGTCAATAAATAGATGTTGAGAAATCCCAAAAATGTTGTTTACTTCCAGAGATATTCGGGAAAAACCGAAATTTGGCGATTTGGTTTTTATTTCTTTCCGAAGTTATTTGAAAAGTTTCGAAAAAACCAAAGGCACTTTATCATTGCCACTTTTTTACCTCTACAAAATGGCGCTCACAAAATCTCCGTACAACGTTTCGTTTGGAAGAAATCATCATCAACTTTGTTTTTTTATATGGCACGTCCCCATGCTGTTCATCCTTATCTTGGGCACACTGTATTTGTGATAATTGGTAGTGCAGGAATGCACTGCCGGCATAGGTATTTTTTCGCCCCTACCAAAGCTTCGTCCAAAATCGGATAGTTTCTTCTTCTGTAATATCCTCTCGAGTTCCTCCTTTCACATTCTGAATCGAAACTATTTCCGCAGAAATATTTCTCCTATTTTGCGTTTCACTGAATGAGATTCATCATAATCAGTTTCAATAGAAGCTCCATCACTAGTGGATTTTCATCTAGTTCCAACTCGCTGTATCTGTTCATTTTTTATTATTCATGTCACTCTAAAATGGCATCTTCCTTCTTCACCTTATCCCATTTTTCTTGTGCTTATCTTTCCACTTTTCCGGTCGTTACGTCTATCCTATCCTATGATGTACCGTTTCAGTTAGGGTTATCGAAGGATGGATAGTATTTGGTGTTTGCCATCGTCGCTGCCTTGTATCAACTGAATCAACTCAATAATTCGGGTTTTGGAATATCAGACATAAAAAAATATAGGTAATATCGTACTTCATCAAAAAATTTAAACTACAAACCTAGGTGCTGAATTCAAATATATTCAGGAAATCACAATTCGAAAACAAAAAGGTTTCCTCAGTTCATCCAGGACTTTTTTAATCATTTATTTCGAATAATTTTTCACCTAAGCTATGAAATTGACACCCTCGGTGTGGAAGTTAAAACTTTTGTAACTATCAAATCCTATTACCGAAATGATATAACTTGCACTCGAGCGCGTTCTGCTAACAAGATTAGGATCTTCTTGAGAGAGAAATTCAATCCGAATGTGATAACTACAATTAGAACTGATTACACAATCAGAGGTAGTACAGGCAAACACTACCTGCAAAGCTCTTTCTCCCCAAGTAGCACCGAATATCCTATGGATATCCAGTTTATGTCCATATCATGTACGGATATCCGTGGACACGAAATGGACATACATAGAATGTCCATCAGAGGACATGTTTTGGATGGACATGAATGGACATCCATGGGATATCAATAGTGGACATGTTTTAGGCTTGTATTTCAATGGATATTCATAGGATATCCATTACTGGATCTTTCATGAAAAATAATTATATAATGGAAATAAATATAGGTGGACTCATGCAACAGTATACATCACCATAGACCATGTCATGCATCGTGGAAAATGGCACTTTTTTTCAGTAGAAAAAAGTAATTTTCTTTTAGAGGCATGAACTCAATAAAACCTCATTTATTTTCTCCATCAGATCTCATTCATGGAAATTCTGCAAATTTTATGCAAAATTAGCAATATCTAAGTTTGATTTCTGTGGAAAAATTGAGGAATTATGATGCATGAGTATCTTCCTCGAATTTTATGTTTATATTCATGTCATTTCGAAGATGACCGAATGATTTCTCATTAATTGTGCAAGGTGCAAATTCCGAAGATAATATCATGCCATTAGTCGTGCCGAAGTAAGTACTAGCACCTAGCCCAATCAATATAGAAGAATCCCACGGAGATCATTATCAAATATCCACAGGGTTACAACATGATTTCGAATCAGACAACGTTGTAACCCCTTGAACGAGCAGAGCCAATAAATCAGAAGAAGAAGAAGAAGAAGAAGTAGTAGGTTAGAATTTGTGATCTGCAGCACGCCGGTTTTTGAATTCCGCTCGACTAAGTAGCTATTTGTGATTATAGAACCTACTCTACGATTACCGAACAGTTATTGATTGACTCTGATGAAAAAATGGAAAATAGAAAAAGGAAGCTTTTTCATAAATATTATAGAAAGGCAACTGAAGAGGCAAGAATATATGTTACATCTGACTTCAGATGTGACGCTGTTCCAACTCCAACAGCTTTCAATGAGGCACAGTTCATATCGACATTTCGGTAACTTTCATTCATTGTCTGGGTTGGAATGAAGTTGAGATAGTATGCCCCGGGGTGTTGTTTGTTTTTTATAAATTCTAGGATTCAACCTGAATAAGACAGTCAATAGGTAAGTTAATAGGTAAGTATACAAGGATCTAGAATAAGCATACCTGAACAGAAAAGGAGAACCTGCACATTTCCCTTCTCCGTGGTGCGAATCCTATTAACGAAAGAACAGAATTCAGGTAATGGGACAACCAGAGGACAACATATACATCCCTTATGTTCCATAACACTCTCTTGATAGAAGAATACGTAAAGTTCCAGACAATGAGTAAGTTTTGGCGATTCTGAGTGCTGTTGGTACAGCACCTTAACTTCGTAGGGATATTGGGGATTTGTGATCAGCCGGACATACAAAATTCTCTGTGGGAGTTGTAGTAGATTCTTTTCTCACAAAACTGACACCATAATCAGCCACTCCCCGGTGCCCAGAAGAGCACCCAGGGGCTTTTTCCGAACACATGTCCTGTAGCGTCAGCTGTCAACAACCCAAACAATTTCAACTTTCGGGATGTTTTGTGAGAAAATGGGGCAACACTCGCTTTTCCGGGATGGTCATGCTGAAAGACGGGTTACCTCAGAACATATTGCATGAATTTCAGATCCTTGGTTCGCATGAGATAGAAGCTAGATTAGATTTTTCGGCAAAATACATCGACTTCTATGGGAAAAGACGGTATCTATGGAAACAACCTTTCTCCTATAAATACCAGACCGATTTCCAGGGTAAGGCAGTTCGTCTTGGACCTTCAACCAGGCAAGAACTCTTCCTTTGGACCTGAATTCTTCCCCGGTAAATATAATTTCATTATAAATAAGGAATTAGTAGAAATTCCCAATTGAAATTGACATCTGTCATATTTAAAATTACAAGTACAGAACACGGAACTCGACTAGCACGGAATAGTAAAGTTTCGAAGTGGGTTTTTTTTACGATGCCTACCGTCTATGACGACAAAACCGGTTTAGTACGAGATTCCGTGATTTCTTTCAGTTATTTAATATCAAATCTGTTTCTTTCAGGTAAATTTCGTATGTTTAAATTCTCATGTACTAATCATTGATTCTTTACAGCTCACACACTCTGTTAATATGATCTCCGGAACTACGCCGTTGAGACAGTATTGATGGAACTCACACTATCTATTAATATGATCTCCGGAACTACGCCGTTGAGACAGTATTGATGGAACTCACACACTCTGTTAATATGATCTCCGGAACTACGCCGTTGAGACAGTATTGATGGAACTCACACACTCTGTTAATATGATCTCCGGAACTACGCCGTTGAGACAGTATTGATGGAACTCACACTCTGTTAATATGATCTCCGGAACTACGCCGTTGAGACAGTATTGATGGAACTCACACACTCTGTTAATATGATCTCCGGAACTACGCCGTTGAGACAGTATTGATGGAACTCACACACTCTGTTAATATGATCTCCGGAACTACGCCGTTGAGACAGTATTGATGGAACTCACACACTCTGTTAATATGATCTCCGGAACTACGCCGTTGAGACAGTATTGATGGAACTCACACTATCTATTAATATGATCTCCGGAACTACGCCGTTGAGACAGTATTGATGGAACTCACACTATCTGTTGATATGATCTCCGGAACTACGCCGTTGAGACAGTATTGATGGAACTCACACTCTGTTAATATGATCTCCGGAACTACGCCGTTGAGACAGTATTGATGGAACTCACACTATCTATTAATATGATCTCCGGAACTACGCCGTTGAGACAGTATTGATGGAACTCACACACTCTGTTAATATGATCTCCGGAACTACGCCGTTGAGACAGTATTGATGGAACTCACACACTCTGTTAATATGATCTCCGGAACTACGCCGTTGAGACAGTATCGATGGAACTCACACTCTGTTAATATGATCTCCGGAACTACGCCGTTGAGACAGTATTGATGGAACTTACACTATCTGTTAATATGATCTCCGGAACTACGCCGTTGAGACAGTATTGATGGAACTTACACTATTTATTAATATGATCTCCGGAACTACGCCGTTGAGACAGTATTGATGGAACTTACACTATCTATTAATATGATCTCCGGAACTACGCCGTTGAGACAGTATTGATGGAACTCACACTATCTGTTGATATGATCTCCGGAACTACGCCGTTGAGACAGTATTGATGGAACTCACACACTCTGTTAATATGATCTCCGGAACCACGCCGTTGAGACAGTATCGATGGAACTCACACTCTGTTAATATGATCTCCGGAACTACGCCGTTGAGACAGTATTGATGGAACTTACACTATCTGTTAATATGATCTCCGGAACTACGCCGTTGAGACAGTATTGATGGAACTTACACTATCTATTAATATGATCTCCGGAACTACGCCGTTGAGACAGTATTGATGGAACTCACACAATCTGTTAATATGATCTCCGGAACTACGCCGTTGAGACAGTATTAGTAGAACACACTCTCACTCTGATTAATAAAAAGCTCCGATACGTCGCCGTAGAGACACTTGTATGAACGTAACACATCCACTCATACACTCTGTTGAGTAGCTCTTGTATTGTTTTAAAAAAAAGTCAACAGTAAACAATTGAGTAGTGTTATTTCTGTACCTATATCACCCTAGGATTAATCACTAAAGTTAGTGATTACACAAGATGAATTGAGTGAAATATGTATTAATATAGTTCTCTTCCCTAGGTACCAGGCTCTGTCAGGATGGAGTCGCCGACAAGATCGGATGAAACACCACCGTTAGAATTGGAACAAGGAAGCACAGGTCCGTAAGAAATGGGAACCAAGTATCCAGGAGTCTCACCCATTAACTTCTTTCAGAATTTCAAAACTAGCCTTTCAAACTTAGAGATTGTCAATGGGGAAATATCCAATTGCTAAGTAATAGAGAACTATGTTACAGTAAAGTCTCCAGTGTGTAAGATTTGAAAATGATTGTAGTAATAAATATGCGGGGTATATTAATGAACTGCCGCTAAATGGTGAAATGGTTGAACTGAGTACGTTTATATTCACTGCAATGTTACTCATACACTAGATATGGTACCTCCCTCACTATAGGAAATCAAAAAGAGTATGAAATGAACTACCAACATTTTGCTGTGCACGAATAAGTCAAAAAGATGGGGAGGACGGTATCGGGTTGATTGCCAGATGGTGTGCACCCAAAAAGATGAATCTCGCTGAGACAGAACCTGGCCAACTCCATGGTTGTGGGGGTATAGGTGTACTAGATGCCCATTTACACAATTGGCGACAAAACATCTCTTACCGAGCTCTGATAATTACTCAAACTTTTACATTTTGGAGATCTTCATTATCAATTATTTCTACAATGGATATTTTCCAAAGATAGGTATTTGCTCTTCCAAATCAGATGACTTTCCTATTTAAAAATTGGATTACAGTAAATGTAATATCAGCAGTTTCTAGCTCATATGCATGGTTTAGTTGTATCAAGGAAGTCAATAAATCTGTTGATCAATTTTTTGCATTTCATTTCTCTACAGCTGGCAGAACTTTGTATCCCAAACGAACCTTACCAAAACTAAAACAAACACAACGTGGGAAAACTAGGTCATAAATTTATAGAAATAAAACTCTCAGCTTCTTAAGGTGATACGATGGGGTTTCTTTCTGATAACAGGCTGGGTGACAGTTTCCTGCGGGAAGCCGACATCGTGATCAAGAAGCAGATAAGCATGACGATTCAAAGTGGCAGTATTTTAACCAAACATATAAGACAGGGGTACGTTCGGTTACAGTGGTGCCGTGACCAGGATACAAAGTTTTGAAATCTGTCCAGTTTGGGAAATGAATTTGAAAAGGATAATTACTTTTTTATACTGAAGTTACCATGTCTGTTCACAGGAGGATCCAGACTAGGGGAGTGTCCTACTGTAGAAACAGCGTTTGTGACAGAGTGGATACCAGTTGTGGAAGAAGAACCACAAAACAATTCAAGGGGAGATACAAACGAGTTACAGGCAGAAATCCGAGGAAATAAGAGGAGAATGGAAGAAATTGCCAACGCCTTATTATCAATCCAGGAGGAGAATCAGAAAATATTCAGTCACATATTATCGGAAAAGGGATCAGGGACATCCGAAAAACTAAGGAGTGACCCTAGTTTGACTAATGGAAATGGAACCTTGATGATTACACAGGCACCTGCGATTCCCAAATTCAGGGCTAATGGGAGTAAACACCCGGTAAAGTTTTTAGAGGAAATGGAGAGATACTTCGACCGTATGAACCTGACTGGCGTACAAAAGTTGAACGCTCTGAAAGACGCCTTGGAGGGACCTGCTTACTCTTGGTTGGGACTTTTTAATGGTCAGTGGGATAGCTTCGACGAATTCCGCGAGGCTTTCTTGAAAAATTATTGGTCAGAAGAGGAACAGGATAAGTTGAGAGAGGCCATTAATTATACCTCATGGAATAAACAAATGGGAACCATGTACAATCATTTTGTACATTATGCTAGCCTTGCTCGATTATTGACAGAACCTATGAAAGAAGAACGATTGGTGGCACGATTGATGACTCATTTTCCACCACCAGTACAAGGATTGTGGGCGTTGGTGGCGAATAAAACCATTGCTGCTGCAGCAGAATTTTTGATCAAACAGGAAGAGATTCGGTTTCGAGAGGTGAAAGTTCCAACAAAAAGAGAGAGTTTAAGAATGAACCTGATAAGGAGACAATCCCACCCTTATAGAAGAAATTCACAGAGTAAAACCAGATGGGTGAAGGCTTCGGAAAACCAAAAACAGTCGAATTAAATGGATCGCCGGGTTCGACTGTGGCCAATCTATGGCGACCAACACCTATAAATTTGGCCAAGAAACAAGAAAATAGGGGTTATGTCATCATGAAGCGTATGGGATGGAGACCAGGTGAAGGATTGGGAATAAGAAGTCAAGGTATAACGGAACCTGTCAGAGCCATTGGGAAATCTGGACGAAACAGGAGTGGATTATGTTATATTGCGGGAAAAACTCCAGAGAAGAATCAACTTCCCGAAATCAGGACCCGAATAGGAGGAAAAGAAGTTGCCGCCCTCATAGATACGGGAAGTGAAATCACTTGTATCTCAGAGCAACTGCACCAAGAACTACGAACTCTGGTCAACTTCAGAACACTTCCTATGAAGGCACTACAGATTAGTGGAGCTTTTCATCAAAAAAGTAGGAGGGTAAACACACAAATTTGGTTAGCTGTAGAGATAGCTACAGAAATTTTCCACCTATGTTGCATTGTGGTTCAGGATCTCATAAGACCTTTCATATTAGGAATTGACTGGTTTCATAGTTATGATTGTAATATAAGTTTTCAGAACAGAACTCTCCAGATCAAAAAGGACCAGAAAATCATCGAAGTACCTTTTGTAACCATTGAAGATAATGATGGAGGAGGCTGTTTTGAACCAGAAGATGTAGAAATCTTCAATACAGAGGTTAAAGTAGAACCGAATTTCAACAGAAATGAAGCAATTAAGGAAAAGGTGAAGCAGTCATTATTAAATGCACCTGAAAGGGAAAAGTTAGAGAAGTTATTGCTATTGTATGCTGAACTATTCAATAACCGTCCAGGACTAACGCAGTTATATAAACATAAGATTATCATGAGAGAACATTCCCCATTTGTGAAGAAATCATATCCGGTTCCATTTTCTATGAGACCTCAAGTGGAAGAGAAATTAAAGGAAATGGAGGAATTGGGAGTTATTACCAGAGCCCCTTCTCAGTATTCAAGTCCAATGACAGTGGTAAGAAAGAAGGATGGAACTGTTCGAATTTGTCTCGATGCGAGAGAACTGAATAGTAGAATGGTCTCCGATGTGGAAAACCCTCCTGCAGTAGAGGAGTTATTACAGAGGTTTCATAATTGTAGTTGTCTCACTTCGTTGGATTTGAATTCCAGTTATTGGCAGATACCCACGGATCCGGCAAGTTGGAAATATACCGCCTTTTTGTATAATGGGAGAAGTTTTGTCTATAAGGTCCTACCATTTGGTTTGAAAACGAGCGTCGCCAGTTTTTCCCGAGCGATGGATATTATATTAGGACCAGAGGTGAGAGAATTCACTTATAATTATATAGACGACCTACTGATAGCCTCATCATCCTACGAACAACACTTACAGCACGTGGAAATGGTCCTCAATCGTCTAAAAGTCGCAGGAATGACTATAAATTTAGCAAAGTCCAAATTCTTACAACAAGAAGTAAAATTTTTAGGTCACTTACTGACACCCGAAGGAATCCGTCCAGACATGGAAAAGATTGAAGCAATCCAAAAATTTCCGAAGCCCACGAAGGTCAAACAACTCCGAGCGTTTTTAGGGTTGTGTAACTACTATCGTCGTTTTTGTAGCCATTACAGTGACTACACGGAAGGTTTACGACATCTTCTGAAGAAAAATGTTAGTTGGAAGTGGGGCTTGACCGAAGACCAGATATTTGTTGCTGTCAAAGAACAATTTTTAAAAGAAGTGTTATTGATTCACCCCGACCCCAAGAAAACCTATATTCTGGAAGCGGACAGTTCCCTCTACGCTCTAGGAGCCGTTATATATCAAGTTCAAGCTGACGGAAGCAAAGGGGTCGTGATGTTCATCAGCCGAAGTCTACATGGTCCAGAACGACATTACAATACTACCGAAAAGGAACTATTAAGTATCGTACATGCACTGAAAAAGGCAAGACTGTTTCTGCTAGGGTCCAAACTTATTATTAAGACTGATCATCATGCTTTAACATTCATGAACCATTGTCAATTTTTAAGCGAACGTTTGACGAGATGGTTAATTTTTATTCAACAATTTGATTACAGCATCGAACACATACCTGGGAAGGACAACATAGTAGCTGATATCTTGTCCAGATTTCCACCAGACAACACCTCCGAAGAAGCTACCGGACCAATTATTGCTTTGTTCACGGTTAAGGAAGGCAAAAACCTAGTCAAAGACATGGAGACGCTAGGTACTTACCAGGAAAAAGATGAATTCCTGAGCCGAATAAAAAAATTCAAGAATGGTACGCTCGAAACACCGAATCTTAGGGATAAACAATTGAGTAAGAATTATGTTTTGGAAAATAATATATTACTACATCGGAATCCTTACAACTCTCATATCACCATCGCTATACCGCAGGAATTGAAGGAAAAAATTATTTGGCATTACCATTTCGAATTGGGACATTTTGGTGCGTCAAAAATTGCTGGAATCATTTCTTCAAATTTCCACTGGCCTAGAATGCACAGGAACATATTTCAGACCTTAAGAACTTGCGACCTTTGCCAAAAATCCAAGCGAAGAAATTTTAATCCGGAAGGACCTCTAACCCCTATTTTGGCCGACCAACCCGGCGAATTGGTCGCCGTAGATTTTTTTGGGCCTTTGCCGAAAGGACGAGGAGGTGTTATGTATATACTCGTAGCGGTAGATATTTTTTCCAAATTCATCAAACTATTTCCACTAAAGAAGGCCAATGCTGTCGCCGCTGCGAATCGAATCGTCAAGGATTTAGTTCCAATCATACCAGTAAAAAAAATTCTCAGTGATCATGGAACCCAGTTCACCTCGAAACATTGGAAAAAGTCACTACAAGAGGCCCAGATAGTTCCAACCTATTCTTCGATCAGACACCCAAAATCTAACCCTTCTGAGAGGTATATGAAAGAAATTGGAAGACTGCTACGAGCATATTGTCACCAACAACAAACCGATTGGCCGAGGTATATTCCAGAGATTGAAGAATGTTTGAACTCTATTCCACATCAAAGCACAGGTTACGCTCCCATACAACTCCTCACTGGACAGAAACCCAAGTTCCAATTGGATCCAGTAATATCAACTTATTTGAAGCCGACTGCTTCCATGAAAATTCAGGAAATCCAGGAATTAGCAAAACAACAATTGTTACGAAGCACCCTAAAGCGACGGAAACAACAGAAGCGTCGTGTCCTGAAATATAACGTGGGGGATCTTGTATTACTGAAGACTAATCATCAGTCCAAAGCCAGTGAAGGCATCAACCAGAAACTGTGTTTGTTGTATGAAGGACCATACACCATTACCGGGTGTCCCTACCCAAATGCCTATGAAATCTCTATAAACGACAAGAAAAAGGGAGTTTACAATACCGAGAACTTAGTCCTCTATTTTTCCAAATCGTTGAATAATTAGAAATTTATTATTTTATGTTTAGAAATCAACTTTATGACGACGGAGACAAAAGTGGCATAGAACTTCCTCATGCAGAAAAAATGCACCGCTAAAACATGCCTAAGAAATCGAGATCGAACGAGAAGGCGGCGAAACATTTGAATTCAAAAAGAAGCGTCAAATAACAATTAGAAACTGTTAGTGGAAGAAATGGCACGGAAATATACTGTGACGAATCTTACAGCGGCCCTAAAAGCCGCCAAAACTGACCTTATCAAGGAAAGAGAGAGGGAATTGTTAAGGAATCTTTTCGGAGAAATCAGCGATCTAGATCCCAGTCAACACCAGATATCTTATGGATATCCACTTTATGTCCAATTCACGTCGGAATATCCCTGTACCTATTCTGGACATCCATGAGATATCAAAAGCAGGATGTCCAAAAGATATCCGGAAATGAAAATCCATAAGATATCCATCCACCGAATATCTACCTCTGGGCTTATTCTGGACATCCATAAAATATCCAATACTGAATATCCTAAAGATATCCTGAATTTAATTTCCATAAGATATACTGGAATGAATATTCTCATAATATCTCAAAGTGGATATCCTTGAAATATCAAATAACTGAATAATCCTTAGAAGACCTTATCTGGACATCCATCAGATATCCAATACTGAATATCCTAAAGATATCCTGAACTGAATATCATAAGATATCTTGAAGTAAATATTCTCATGATATCCCAAAGTGGTCATCCATAAGATATACATTAACTGGATAATCTTCAGAGGAGCTATTCGGGATATCCCATAAGATATCCAAAACTGTATGTCAATATTGTTGAATATTCTCAATTTTGAATGGCCTACTTCAAACTTATCCTGATAAGTGAGGTGATGTTTGAAAGTGGAGTCTCTATGTATCACTCACATTATATTAATAATAATGAATTATAATCAGCTAGTCAGAGGTTATTTTGAAACCACAACAGAGTTTATGGGGCATGTACAGTAGTTACCCTGTCTACTGTGAATCAAACTATAAATAACCTGCGTTGTTCAATATTGAGATTAACTTATGCGAATATTCATAAATGAATGGATATATCCCTGAATACTATCCCATGAATATTTCCCAATTATATCCACGGACGTCCATAAATATCCACCGGATACCAAAAAGATGTCCTCTGGATATCTTCGATATCCAAAAACCTTATAGATATCCGTGAACAATAACTCATGGATATCCTTGAACGATATCTTATGTATATCCGGAAGGATATCTTATGTATATCCGGAAGGATATCTTATGGAGGTCCAGCTTCTTGCGCTCGGGACATCTATAAGATACCCACCGGATACCAACTGAATGTCCTCTGGATATCTGTGAACAATATCTCATAGATATCCCTGAACGATATCTTATGGATGTCCCGGAAGGATATCTTGTGGAAGTCCACCTTGTTCCACTCGGGCAATCCATCAGACGTCCATAAAATATTCACCGGATATCAACTGGACGTCCTCTGGATATCTGTGAACAATATCTCATGGATATCCCTGAACGATATCTTATGGATATCCCGGAAGGATATCTTATGGAAATCCAGCTTGTTCCACTCGGGCAATCCATCGGACGTCCATAAAATATCCATCGGATATCAACTGGATGTCCTCTGGATATCTTCGATATCCCAAATGAATGTCCACTGGATATCCATAGAATGCCCGTGTGTTGACTGGGATGAAAACTCCCCAGGACACTCTCCTCCTAAGGAACCAAAGGAGCCGAAACAGGCAGAGTCCGGTGCCGGGGAAAAATCCGTCTCAGCAACCAACCACCAGGCGAAGCGACAGAGGAAACGCCGTAAAAATAAAAAAAAATTAATTAATTAAAAAAATATATATATATATATATATATATATATTGTGTTGTTTAAGCGTTGACTTCAGTAAAATTTTCTTTCTTTCAGTAATTTTTTTTTCTTCAAGACTAAGAGCACCATAATCTCATCTTGGGTTGATTGGCAAGGATATGATAATACGTAAGAACATTTATCTCCTTTCCGTTTGCTGAAAGTGGATAAAGGTTCAGGGGGAGACTGAGATAGTATGCCCCGGGGTGTTGTTTGTTTTTTATAAATTCTAGGATTCAACCTGAATAAGACAGTCAATAGGTAAGTTAATAGGTAAGTATACAAGGATCTAGAATAAGCATACCTGAACAGAAAAGGAGAACCTGCACATTTCCCTTCTCCGTGGTGCGAATCCTATTAACGAAAGAACAGAATTCAGGTAATGGGACAACCAGAGGACAACATATACATCCCTTATGTTCCATAACACTCTCTTGATAGAAGAATACGTAAAGTTCCAGACAATGAGTAAGTTTTGGCGATTCTGAGTGCTGTTGGTACAGCACCTTAACTTCGTAGGGATATTGGGGATTTGTGATCAGCCGGACATACAAAATTCTCTGTGGGAGTTGTAGTAGATTCTTTTCTCACAAAACTGACACCATAATCAGCCACTCCCCGGTGCCCAGAAGAGCACCCAGGGGCTTTTTCCGAACACATGTCCTGTAGCGTCAGCTGTCAACAACCCAAACAATTTCAACTTTCGGGATGTTTTGTGAGAAAATGGGGCAACACTCGCTTTTCCGGGATGGTCATGCTGAAAGACAGGTTACCTCAGAACATATTGCATGAATTTCAGATCCTTGGTTCGCATGAGATAGAAGCTAGATTAGATTTTTCGGCAAAATACATCGACTTCTATGGGAAAAGACGGTATCTATGGAAACAACCTTTCTCCTATAAATACCAGACCGATTTCCAGGGTAAGGCAGTTCGTCTTGGACCTTCAACCAGGCAAGAACTCTTCCTTTGGACCTGAATTCTTCCCCGGTAAATATAATTTCATTATAAATAAGGAATTAGTAGAAATTCCCAATTGAAATTGACATCTGTCATATTTAAAATTACAAGTACAGAACACGGAACTCGACTAGCACGGAATAGTAAAGTTTCGAAGTGGGTTTTTTTTACGATGCCTACCGTCTATGACGACAAAACCGGTTTAGTACGAGATTCCGTGATTTCTTTCAGTTATTTAATATCAAATCTGTTTCTTTCAGGTAAATTTCGTATGTTTAAATTCTCATGTACTAATCATTGATTCTTTACAGCTCACACACTCTGTTAATATGATCTCCGGAACTACGCCGTTGAGACAGTATTGATGGAACTCACACTATCTATTAATATGATCTCCGGAACTACGCCGTTGAGACAGTATTGATGGAACTCACACACTCTGTTAATATGATCTCCGGAACTACGCCGTTGAGACAGTATTGATGGAACTCACACACTCTGTTAATATGATCTCCGGAACTACGCCGTTGAGACAGTATTGATGGAACTCACACTCTGTTAATATGATCTCCGGAACTACGCCGTTGAGACAGTATTGATGGAACTCACACACTCTGTTAATATGATCTCCGGAACTACGCCGTTGAGACAGTATTGATGGAACTCGCACACACTCTGTTAATATGATCTCCGGAACTACGCCGTTGAGACAGTATTGATATGGAACTCACACTCTGTTAATATGATCTCCGGAACTACGCCGTTGAGACAGTATTGATGGAACTCACACTATCTATTAATATGATCTCCGGAACTACGCCGTTGAGACAGTATTGATGGAACTCACACTATCTGTTGATATGATCTCCGGAACTACGCCGTTGAGACAGTATTGATGGAACTCACACTCTGTTAATATGATCTCCGGAACTACGCCGTTGAGACAGTATTGATGGAACTCACACTATCTATTAATATGATCTCCGGAACTACGCCGTTGAGACAGTATTGATGGAACTCACACACTCTGTTAATATGATCTCCGGAACTACGCCGTTGAGACAGTATTGATGGAACTCACACACTCTGTTAATATGATCTCCGGAACTACGCCGTTGAGACAGTATTGATGGAACTCACACTATCTGTTAATATGATCTCCGGAACTACGCCGTTGAGACAGTATTGATGGAACTCACACACTCTGTTAATATGATCTCCGGAACTACGCCGTTGAGACAGTATTGATGGAACTCACACTCTGTTAATATGATCTCCGGAACTACGCCGTTGAGACAGTATTGATGGAACTCACACTATCTGTTAATATGATCTCCGGAACTACGCCGTTGAGACAGTATTGATGGAACTTACACACTCTGTTAATATGATCTCCGGAACTACGCCGTTGAGACAGTATTGATGGAACTCACACACTCTGTTAATATGATCTCCGGAACTACGCCGTTGAGACAGTATTGATGGAACTCACACACTCTGTTAATATGATCTCCGGAACTACGCCGTTGAGACAGTATTGATGGAACTCACACACTCTGTTAATATGATCTCCGGAACTACGCCGTTGAGACAGTATTGATGGAACTCACACACTCTGTTAATATGATCTCCGGAACTACGCCGTTGAGACAGTATTGATGGAACTCACACTATCTATTAATATGATCTCCGGAACTACGCCGTTGAGACAGTATTGATGGAACTCACACACTCTGTTAATATGATCTCCGGAACTACGCCGTTGAGACAGTATTGATGGAACTCACACTATCTGTTAATATGATCTCCGGAACTACGCCGTTGAGACAGTATTGATGGAACTCACACACTCTGTTAATATGATCTCCGGAACTACGCCGTTGAGACAGTATTGATGGAACTCACACACTCTGTTAATATGATCTCCGGAACTACGCCGTTGAGACAGTATTGATGGAACTCACACACTCTGTTAATATGATCTCCGGAACTACGCCGTTGAGACAGTATTGATGGAACTCACACACTCTGTTAATATGATCTCCGGAACTACGCCGTTGAGACAGTATTGATGGAACTCACACTATCTGTTAATATGATCTCCGGAACTACGCCGTTGAGACAGTATTGATGGAACTCACACACTCTGTTAATATGATCTCCGGAACTACGCCGTTGAGACAGTATTGATGGAACTCACACTATCTGTTAATATGATCTCCGGAACTACGCCGTTGAGACAGTATTGATGGAACTCACACACTCTGTTAATATGATCTCCGGAACTACGCCGTTGAGACAGTATTGATGGAACTTACACTATCTGTTAATATGATCTCCGGAACTACGCCGTTGAGACAGTATTGATGGAACTCACACACTCTGTTAATATGATCTCCGGAACTACGCCGTTGAGACAGTATTGATGGAACTTACACTATCTGTTAATATGATCTCCGGAACTACGCCGTTGAGACAGTATTGATGGAACTCACACACTCTGTTAATATGATCTCCGGAACTACGCCGTTGAGACAGTATTGATGGAACTCACACACTCTGTTAATATGATCTCCGGAACTACGCCGTTGAGACAGTATTGATGGAACTCACACACTCTGTTAATATGATCTCCGGAACTACGCCGTTGAGACAGTATTGATGGAACTCACACACTCTGTTAATATGATCTCCGGAACTACGCCGTTGAGACAGTATTGATGGAACTCACACACTCTGTTAATATGATCTCCGGAACTACGCCGTTGAGACAGTATTGATGGAACTTACACTATCTGTTAATATGATCTCCGGAACTACGCCGTTGAGACAGTATTGATGGAACTTACACTATCTATTAATATGATCTCCGGAACTACGCCGTTGAGACAGTATTGATGGAACTTACACTATCTATTAATATGATCTCCGGAACTACGCCGTTGAGACAGTATTGATGGAACTCACACAATCTGTTAATATGATCTCCGGAACTACGCCGTTGAGACAGTATTAGTAGAACACACTCTCACTCTGATTAATAAAAAGCTCCGATACGTCGCCGTAGAGACACTTGTATGAACGTAACACATCCACTCATACACTCTGTTGAGTAGCTCTTGTATTGTTTTAAAAAAAAGTCAACAGTAAACAATTGAGTAGTGTTATTTCTGTACCTATATCACCCTAGGATTAATCACTAAAGTTAGTGATTACACAAGATGAATTGAGTGAAATATGTATTAATATAGTTCTCTTCCCTAGGTACCAGGCTCTGTCAGGATGGAGTCGCCGACAAGATCGGATGAAACACCACCGTTAGAATTGGAACAAGGAAGCACAGGTCCGTAAGAAATGGGAACCAAGTATCCAGGAGTCTCACCCATTAACTTCTTTCAGAATTTCAAAACTAGCCTTTCAAACTTAGAGATTGTCAATGGGGAAATATCCAATTGCTAAGTAATAGAGAACTATGTTACAGTAAAGTCTCCAGTGTGTAAGATTTGAAAATGATTGTAGTAATAAATATGCGGGGTATATTAATGAACTGCCGCTAAATGGTGAAATGGTTGAACTGAGTACGTTTATATTCACTGCAATGTTACTCATACACTAGATATGGTACCTCCCTCACTATAGGAAATCAAAAAGAGTATGAAATGAACTACCAACATTTTGCTGTGCACGAATAAGTCAAAAAGATGGGGAGGACGGTATCGGGTTGATTGCCAGATGGTGTGCACCCAAAAAGATGAATCTCGCTGAGACAGAACCTGGCCAACTCCATGGTTGTGGGGGTATAGGTGTACTAGATGCCCATTTACACAATTGGCGACAAAACATCTCTTACCGAGCTCTGATAATTACTCAAACTTTTACATTTTGGAGATCTTCATTATCAATTATTTCTACAATGGATATTTTCCAAAGATAGGTATTTGCTCTTCCAAATCAGATGACTTTCCTATTTAAAAATTGGATTACAGTAAATGTAATATCAGCAGTTTCTAGCTCATATGCATGGTTTAGTTGTATCAAGGAAGTCAATAAATCTGTTGATCAATTTTTTGCATTTCATTTCTCTACAGCTGGCAGAACTTTGTATCCCAAACGAACCTTACCAAAACTAAAACAAACACAACGTGGGAAAACTAGGTCATAAATTTATAGAAATAAAACTCTCAGCTTCTTAAGGTGATACGATGGGGTTTCTTTCTGATAACAGGCTGGGTGACAGTTTCCTGCGGAAGCCGACGTCGTGATCAAGAAGCAGATAAGCATGACGATTCAAAGTGGCAGTATTTTAACCAAACATATAAGACAGGGGTACGTTCGGTTACAAAGTATTATCCTGGTGAGTGAGATTTTTCTACAAGCTCTCTATTTTGCTTTGTGTAGATATTCCCACTATCAGAAATTGTCACAATTGAACTTTTTGTTGTTTGTTAGTTATTTTTGTTCTGTATCTAAAAACTTCCCATCTAATCAACCTACATTTATATCAAATTTAATTTTTGTAGTAGCTGCTGACCGTCAAAATTGGAATAGAAAAGATCCTGAAGAATTAGTGAAAAAATAGCTACGCAGGGCCAAAGAGCGTAGCGTGAATGAAAATCAACCACTTACAAAGTTATAAATTCAATACCTTGCATATTATATTCCTAATATTGAACTTTAATTTCAATTTTTTGTTGTTTTTTGCTGAGTGCTAGATTTTATTTTTTGTTTTGTTTTTTGTACTGAATGAAGAAATGTATTTATTATTGGATTTATGTTATGTTTAAAGAGTTTTTTTACATTATCTATAAAATAAAATGTTTTATATTTTGTAGGTTTTTCCATATACTGTAACATTTTAGATTGAAAATCAATAACCATAAAGTATAACTCTATCTTTCATATATTATTGAAAACCCTGAAGTATTTTCCAATCAAATAATCAGCGGATTCAACCAATGTGCAGAGCGTGATCTCTTTGAACGTTTTTGGAATTTTCAGAGGATACCTATCTATCGAATATCCAATATTCAAATAGATGTCCAACAAATATAGGATGTTTTTGAACGTCCAATGGATATCCATAATCCAAAGGGTGGATATACATTGAATATCCATCTGGATGTTTTCCAACGTGCGATGGATATTCATTTTCAAAATGTGGATATTCATCAAATATCCGATGTAATCCATTTGGATGTTCTTTAACGTCCAGTGGATGTCCATATTTCAAAGGATGGATATTCATCGGATGTCCGATGGGATCCATTTGGACGTTTCCGAATATCCACTGGATATCCCAACTGGACATCCCAGATGGATATCCAGTGGACATCCAAAAGTGTCTCAAATGGATAAACATGGGGTGTCCTATGGCTGTCCAGTGGAAAAAAATGGATGTCCATTGGATATTCCCTCGGACATTAACGTATATCCATTGTACATACAGTGGATGTCCTTGTGTTAGTTGGGTCATTCCGACCAGCACTAAGTCCATTTATTATTCTAATTAATATCTCAACCAAACAATGAGATTGAAGCCTTCAGTGTGAAAGTTAAAGATTTTTGAAGAAATCAGTTTTTGTCCTGACTTCAAACTGATATTGGCATTTATAGGTAAATTTTCTTACAGGTATTTCTATGTAATACCGCTTATTTATGATAAATGATGATGATAATATGATTGCAACGAATACCACGATGATTGTGAAGTCAGTTTAATCAGCATACTTATTTTTTCTTTGCCATTGCCGCTGCATCGAAACAACTCAATAGTTCGCATTTTGAAATATGAGGCATGGGTTCGAGTCAAAACCTTGGTATTACTCCAGTTGCTATGATGATATTTAAAATTGAAATCATTTGGAAATTGCATGTCGAAGGCGCCACGCGGTTAATGATAAATAGAATTCAATATTTGCAGAAATGAAATCAATTCACCTAGGAGTTTTAAAAATGATAAAAATGTCCTTATTATCAGAAGCTTACTAACATGTAGACAGTTTACTACCTCGCGAAAAAAGTGCTTCTTAAAATTTATAAGAATAGTTAGCAGTAAGTTGAATGAGTATACACATATCAAGTGGCTCTTTAATGTAGCTCCAGGAGAAGTCTCCCCCCCTAATTACAACTATTCACCACCAAAAGTTTTGCAAGGTACTGCCAAAGAACTTTTAGCACAATAAGAACCATCAAACCACAGAGTCTAAGGTATGATGAAAGAAGGAAAGGCGAAAAATAAAAATAACGTCAAGGCCGAACACATCAGTCAGAGCACTAACTACTACCTATAGGTGTCTTAAACAGGACCAAGAAACGTACTCCATGATCTTTCAGAGAATGTAATGGGCTTCACATACATATCCAAATCAATGTGGAGATCCGAGTCGGCTACTAACCGCACGACTAGGAGAATTTAGCAACCATGATTCCTTACTCGACCATGAGGAAAATGAATCTTATTCCATCAACGATATTCTTCTCAAATCCACAAAATCTGTCAGGTGTGTAACCACGGTAAGATGCCTAGGAAACCCTGGTGTATCTAGTGATTCGATATTGTTTAGAATTTCTTGGCGAAAAACAATCGACGATTACAAAAGCTTTCTAATTTTTGTATAGGGGGCGTTATATGAGCATTTTCGAATATCTTTCAAATGTCGGTTTTGACAAAATGACGTAACTCTGACGTTTATTGTTGTCAGTGAAAAGTGAAAACTCTGAAATTATTTCTTCGCATTCAACAGTGTTTGAAAGTCTATATAAGTAGAATAAGTTTTGAAGTTATTACAAGTACTTTTTCACGATGTGTAGAAGATTTCGTATTTTGTGTGGTCAGTCAAAATCTGGGGATCCAAATATTCTTCTTTATTCAGCACCTAAGGTAAGTACAAAACAAATTGCCCCGAAATAATAACATGAATGTAGCGTTGTAGCTAATTTTATTCGTTTCAGCTTGAGCGAAAGTCTTATATCGAGGAGGAAACATCTGTAGCTCTTATCAATGAGATATTGGAAACAAGGATTTGTTTAAATAAAGGAAATATCGATGTGATACGTATTTTGAACCGTTGCATAACTGATGTGTGTATTCCCAATTCCAAGACAGTCTCTCACTTTTAATACACTAGCATGAACTTTGTCGTACATTCTCAGGTGAATGGGCAAAGTAAATTTTCTCGGAATCAAAGTCTAGTCTTACATACTGATATAAACACACTAAAAACTTGTAGAGGTAACAGTGACAGGTTGTTAACGGTAGGTTTCCACGATACATGCACGTTTTCTGAAACGCATTTGATTGGCTGTCAGGGCTGTCAAAATCTCAGTAGGCAAATAATAAACAGTGGTAGAATATTCGGTTGCACATTCCTCTCTACTGAAAATTGAGCTTCATATGGTATATGACTGATCGCCATCTACAATGGCGATCTGAAGCATTTGCGATCTCAGAAATCAAGCAATCAGTTTTCGCCAAGTTTATCCCAAAATTATTCAGGTATAAGTAGATACACCAGGGTTTCCTAGGCATCTTAAACCACGGCAATACTTGAGCTTCCCGTTCTAGCGTATGTCGGAGTTATTGAATTAGATACCAGGTATAAAAGCCAGCATGTGAAAACTGCTTACTCGAAAACATTGGAAGAATTCTTGTTAACTAATATGAGAGCGACTTCTCTGTCGCCGTTAGAAAACTCACTATTTGGTTCCGATTCCAATTAACGTGAATATCCGAAAAGAAAAAATTGTAAGACTAGTTCATCTCCATCCGAACTCCACCGGAGAAGTGAAACCGGAAGTCGAATGCAATGACAGATTGTCATATTCATAGAACATGAAATGAAACGAGCTCAGACTGTCAACCACGAACTTCAAAGTCTCCAAATAAATTAACCAGAAAACACTCAATAAAATTAAGAAGTGGGCATTCAAATGCTTGATATCAAGTCGCCCAACCTTGGTATACTGGAAAACCTGAAATAACATTTTACGTAGGAGAATGTAGGGTCAAAATCCCTCGTAGTAAACCACCCCTCGTTTAATACCTTACCTTACACTCTGATCGTTGTGGAGTGGACCCAATCCACCGAATCGACACTGCCACCAGAATCCCACCCCTAGGACATCTATGTGGGATTAGATCTAAATGGCAACTGACGTATAGGAGCTTCATATTCTTGTTCTATACACTGAAACACGCAAGAACGAATAAATATTTCTCCAAAATGATCGTGTGTGTGGATAACATACTATAACTAAATCTTTATATGAGATATTTTTGTCCATTTCATCTTGGCACGGAAATGATGACGTACATTGCGGTGTCGTGGCCCGGGTAATAGTTGGTTGGCGATAAGGCGAGCGGTCCTTGGATGTCAAAATACCCTGGCTGGACAAGATATATTTTTGGGTAGACACATCTTGGTGGAAATAATAAGGCAAAAACTGCATTACATTGCAGCAGAAATGAAGCAACTATGCCTGTATTGTTGCCAGAGTCAAAAACAATCAATACATGAGGCTACCAATAATATATACATCCGAAACAATTCTTACTCATGAATCGAAGTCTTATTGTGTATTCAACTTAATTAGTTGAAAATCACCCTAAACACAATACAATTGTCAAATTCATTAAAAGCCATCACATTTCGTTAAACTAACCTTCAATGATTAGCCTTGAGAGGTCTTATTATTCCAGGAATTTCAGCTTTTGTATAATTCGTTCGTTCTATGATTCTGGTTAAAAGGGTCTTTTTGGTGGTACTCTTCAATTTTTATGGTTCTAAACAAATCATTCCTTTGGCGGAGGCGTGATTATTCACAAGTTATTAGGGCAAGTTATGAATAGAGGGGATTCTTTCTTCGCGTATTCCAACTGTTTCGCTCTTTAACGTATTTTGCACCTATGCAGTCTATAGGTAAGTTACTTTTTTCATTTTTATAACCCACGGATTTCCTGTAATGGTTTAGTTCAGTACATTCATTTATTGAGAAGTAGCGGAAGACTTTTGAAGCGAATTCTTTCATGAGACATACCTACTTCCGAGGAGATTTCTGTGATTAATGAAGTACTTGTATTTTTCCAATGCTTGTCTTGGGTATTTCTTTGAAAATATTGTTTATATTTTTGCGGGCATGCCACAGCGGGACAAGCAGCCATTTGAAATCTATCAAGTTTGGTGTGCAATCAGATTTGGAACCAATTACCGTGGGATTGCATAAGTTGTACTAGTTTTTTCAGGTGTGCAGGAAATGACTGATCGAATTTAATGAAAAGAAGGTCAATCGGTACGAAAAACTGATGAAAAAGGTGGAATATCGTGTAGAGGTGCGTTTCGATAAAAATCTTCTGAATCCGTGTTGTTTTTGGTGCAAAACCGAATGTAAAAATGCCCCTCTATGACGAATAGAGAGCGCTGCGTTTTGACTTCGGATTCGTGTTCTAGGTATCAAAATACGTAAGTACAAAATGGGTTTTTAAAAAGGCTCGGGTTTAGGGATAACGAACTCTTACCAAGACTTCGCCGAACAACTGATCGATATTTGTAAAATTATTTATTTAAAAATATATGTGAATATTTGTTAGGTTAAAATGTCATGAACACAAATATGAGTATTTTCTTATTCAACTCACTATGTAATTATACTTTTCTTCGGGTTTGAAGGCCGTCGTTCTTTGGAATTTCTTCCTGACGTTTCGCTAGCGCGAGTAGCTAGCTTCTGCAGAGGCGCACTCGGGATCCGAGCGTTGGCAACGCGCAGTCAAGGCAAGCATGCGAGCTGTCACCGAGTGGTCCACCCGCCGTCCGCGCGTGGAGGGCTCACGACCGAGGCGATCCGGTGACGCTACGGAGTTGATATAGTGAGCGCATACCCATACAAGTCCATATAAAGAATGCTAGCCGCAGGAGGCGAGGCGGTGCCGAGTGGGTGCCGGGTGGCTCTAATGAGCTGTGACCTTAAATCAGACTGTAAATAGGGGTTCACAAGATGTGAAGCTCGGTTCACATTACCATCAACAAAACGAACGCTACAAATTGGATGAATGGCTCGTAACTTTCTGGGAGATAAAAAGAAAACAAAATAATAAACTACTGATTGAAAATCTCATCTGTTGTACATTCAATGGACCACATTATATAACAAGAAGCGAATAATGAATAGTATGTAATGAAGGCACCATGGTTACACATACGAATTTGAATTATCTGTCAGGGAATTCATCCATCAAATCGCCATTCACAAGCAACTCGACAGTGTCCCAACCTATATCAATAATTTATCAAGTTTTGCCAATTTTCCTGAAGATGCCCCTTCCACAATTTTTTTTTCTGGTTGTGCATTGAGAGACAGCAAGTCTGCATCTTTGGTAAGATACCTTCACAACACTTCGAGAATGGACTACTTCTTCGAAAGAAATATGTTATAAAAATAAAACTTCAATAGAAATAGCAGACTCATGCACGATTAATGCGGCTACTTAATCTATGATGATATAATCGAATATGTGAAAGTTTGTCAATTAATATAAATAAATTAATTATTATTAATAAATATATATTAATATTAATAAATATTAATAAATAAATGCCTCTTTAACATTTTTTTTTCTGGGTGTACATTGAGAGACAGCAAGTCTGCATCTTTGGTAAGATACCTTCACAACACTTCGAGAATGGACTACTTCTTCGATAGAAATATATTATAAAAATAAAACTTCAATAAAAATAGCAGACTCATGCATGCTTAATGCGGCTACTTAAGTTTTGAATATTCTCCGATTTTTACTGTCCAACAACAATTAATTAACAGAACATATATGATCTATGATGATATAATCGAATATGTGAAAGTTTGTCAATTGATATAAATTAATTAATTATTTATTATTAATAATATATATTAATATTAATAAATATTTGAATATTAATTAATATTAATAAATATTAATAAATGAATGCCTCTTCCACATTTTTTTTTCTGGGTGTACATTGAGAGACAGCAACTCTGCATCTTTGGTAAGATATCTTCACAGCACTTCGTGAATGGACTACTTCTTCGATAGAAATGTATTATAAAAATAAACTTCAATGAAAATAGCAGACGCATGCATGCTTAATGCGGATACTTAAGTTTTGAATATTCTTCGATTTTTACTGTCCAACAACAATTAATTAACAGAACATATATGATCTATGATGATATAATCGAATATGTGAAAGTTTGTCAATCAATATAAATAAATAAATTAATTAATTATTATTAATAAATATATATTAATATTAATAAATATATAAATATTAATTAATATTGATAAATATTAATAAATAAATGCCTCTTCCACAATTTTTTTTCTGGGTGTACATTGAGAGACAGCAAGTCTGCATCTTTGGTAAGATACCTCCACAACAGTTCGAGAATGGACTACTTCTTCGATAGAAATATATTATAAAAATAAAACTTCAATAAAAATAGCAGACGCATGCACGCTTAAAGCGGCTACTTAAATTTTGAATATTCTTCGATTTTTACTGTCCAACAACAATTAATTAACAGAACATATATGATATATGATGATATAATCGAATTTGTGAGAGTTTGTCAATTAATATAAAACAATATAGACATGAATATTATCAGGATAATAGTTTCCGGATAGATTCTCTAGCGGCTGGTTCAAAGGAAGACAAGGCATTTCCCAATTCTGCTGGAAAATCCTTGTTCACGTTCCTTATGAACTCCTCCAAAATTCCTTTGATATCTGAAAACAAAAAAAAATAGAACTGGAGACGCTGTTTGGAAGTAGTGGCTGTATACATTTCGAAAATGAAATCAATACAGAAGCAAAACAATCTTTTTGATTTTTCATGGTTTTTGACAGGTTTCAACAGAATAAATCGTACGGAATCCTCCCTCATATATAAAATGTCCCATAAGAGCAATGCAATTATCGAAAACTTACAGCTGTAATTGCATTGTATCAAGTCACCATAACAACACATTTGAATCCGTATCGCTAGACGTCAGTAAACAAGACAAATTAATGTCAGATAGACTTCAAAAATAGAAAAACATTTCGCGTTTTGATGAGTGCTCCATACATTCTATTGAGGAAAGTATAAATGAACAAAAAATAACATTTCCTTGAGAATTTCTTTATTCGTGAAATATTCCAATGAATTCGTGCATAAAAATGACCAGATAAATTTGCATTCAAGCGTGATATCTTATACAAATTGCATTCGGTTATTTTCATATTTTGTAAAAGAGCCCTCGTCCTTCGGACTCGGGCACTTTCGCCAAAATATGAAAATAAACTTGCAATTTTTAGATATCACGCTTTCTTGCAAAATTATCGGTAATTTTTATGCACTCGTGCTGCAGGCTGTAATAACGGGCATTACAGCCTCCATAGCTAATCCCTCTTCTAACAATGGGGTACACGTCGCGTCTCTTATGGTAGGGAACAAAATCGAAAAGAAATTAGTAAATAATTGAATCGTGCACAATTGTCGTTATGTTTTTAGATAAACTCATATTTGGATACTGAGAAAATCTTGGAATGGGATTCGTATAGGATACCGGAATGCAAGGTAGACAGAGGGCCAACTTTGGTATGTCAATTTTGATGTATGTTAACGTTAATAACATTTTATTCATTTTAGGGGAGAGAAGTCATTATTTGTTCACACAGTGGTGAAGTTTTTCGTTTTCTTTCAAATACAGAAGTATTAATCACATACTGACGGATCCACTGACTCTTTTTGAAGTACCTATAGCTTATTGAGATAGGACTGGGGCGGCCAAAAAATATATATTCATCCGGTTGGGCAATGTATAGGCATAATACATAGAGATATATTGGACTCTTGTGAAGTTTCTTTATACAATTCATTTATCACCCATAAGACCCTGGTGGCCTTATTTCATTTTTGTGCTTACCCTTTTTTGTAGTTTCCTTATTTTGATCTAATTAATGGTTCATTCCAGAATTATATATTGTTTCACTGAATATTGTTTCACCTAGATTTTAAAATTTTTCTTGTACATTACCTATTTTCTTTGTTGCTAATATAGTGCTTTAAATTAGTGGATTTCATTTCCAAAAAGCCACCTTAATTCAGAGGATTAGAAAGCAGAAAATCTCAAGTCAATCAATCTTCGTGAGGAGGCTGTCTTAAGGAATATCCATCAACGTCCAAAACTTGACGTGGAAAATTCAAGTCTGCTGATAACAGCCTTCAAGATGAAATAATAGCTGCTCATTGCTACACTAGTGACAGTCAGGTGGGATTATTGATTCGTTTTTTGCTGTAGTGAAAGCTCGTTGACAGGCATGAAAAAATATAGGAATGATATGATACTAAAATGATAGAGACAAAACCTCTATTACCACAAGGCAAACCGAACGAGATCTCCACATCAATGCATTCAGTTTCCACTTGGTAAGTCTTTTCACCACCCCCCTTCTCAAAAGAAACGGTTGAGTATATGTAGAGATTGTCAGTTATCACACTATGACACTTACAATTGAAACATTGTAATTACACAATCAAAACTTTCTTTGAAAACATTTTTATTTCATATTCCATTTCGTTTTTCGTATTTTTAATTCAAAATGACATTTCTTGTTTTATAGTTCATTTTTTAATTTCTAGTTTTTTTCTTCCTCCTTCGTCGAGTTTATCAGCTCTACATACAATGCTTCTTTCCTATATCAACATTCAATTTCGTTATTATTCTCCTTTTTATTTTCACAATTTAAATAACCTCATTAGTATTTCGTCGAGCTCATTTTACTTCAACCCGTTCAGTTTTGCAACAGATTTTGAAAGAGTTGAATAGTTTACAAGTTCCACCCACCACCACTAAACTTCATATTACTGTCACCACTTACCAATTTTGGGAGTCTGATCTTCGTGATAAATGTGTATAACCACTTTAATAACATCTGGTAAATGCTGTCTCAGAATCGGGTTACCCTGTTGATACAATAAATAGAAACATTTGACAACAGCTTCATTTTCCTCGAAATCCGTTTTCAATGGGAGTTTTTGTAGAAATGCTGGAAAAACCTGAAATGGAAAAATTGATTTGTATTGGAGAAAGTTGATAGAAAACTTTGTCTTTGGTTTAGGTGTCGATGACATATTAATTTGTTTCAAAGGAACAAATAGACAGCTAACCAAGTTTCTTGATTCACTCTTCCTTTGTATTCACTATGGAGATGGGAGAGAATAGTGCAATTAACTATTTGGATTCGTGGATTCGACTATTACAAGAATATGTCACAAACATGATTTTGCGGTTTATCGCAAACCATCCCTGGACATTTCGTCCCTGTCATTCATAAAACTTCTTGTCACCCATATCACATAAGGTGGCCGCATTCAATAGGATCATAAATAGACAGTTGAATGTCCCTTTATCTGAATTATTTCGAGGAACCTGATATAATAAAAGATTGCCACTGACAATGACTATGAGGATCTGTTATTAATAGACTTATTTTTGAGGAAGAAAGTGTCAGGCCCTTGAATTGGTGGATCCACTAATCAATACTGAGACAAAAAAATATGGAACCTTGATGTATTTAGGCCAACCAATAAATATTTCAAGGTGATAAGGAGATAAACAAGGCATTTCGTACGAATAATAAGTTGGGTATATATTAAAAATAATAAAGAAGAAAAAGTGTCACAGAAATCAGGGATCTTTTTATGGACCAAAGAGACCGTCGGACTTTTTATAAGCATTTAAAAAGCTTATTATAGAATAGTATAATAGTAATAGTGAGGAACCAGTAATATTTTTGATAATGCTTTTTCATTTGGCAATTGAAATTGATGTAAAACATCGTCGAAGTATATATACAGGGTGATTCACGGTGGATGGCACATTAGAGGCTTCTGGTGAACCAGACAACGGATCACTCTACTCAACTGAAGTACTTTTGACAATGCGGTGACGCCACTTCTATTAGAAAGTAGTAGAAACTAGGATTTTTCAAATAGAACACCCTGTGAATAATATTATTTTTGGAATCCACAACAATAACACGACAAATTTCCTTGATATTTTCCTATACCTATCTGTTACCGTTTTGGAAATATGAATCCATTTAAATTTTTATCTTTGAGTTAAGAAATACCATGGTTTGGAGCTAGGTGATACTTGGACGCTTCCCACGCTTCTGCATAATCTCCGTTACTTCAATATAGGGTGGTAAAGAAATACAGTTTTTTTCGTTTGCTTCAAAAAGTGACTGAAAGTTAATTATTTACAAAGTATATTTTTGAAAATTCAGGAAGCTGTTGAAATTTGCTTTTTTCAAGTTTCGGACTTATGAGCATTTATTTCCGAAAATGTCCCTTCAGATGGTATGGTATTCCCATTCGGTATTTCTTGAGCATACATGAAATTATTCGGACTGATGAATCGAAATTTTCGGTGTCATCCACCGTGAAAATCACCCTGTATATTATAACAAATTAGATATATAATAACAGTGTGGTCATCTTGTAGTGAAAACCAAAAAGAGATCATAATTGATGAACAAAGCAATAAATGAATTGTTAGGTGCTTCCGGGCTTCTGAGCCGTGGGCAACAGGTTTTAAGGCCTGACGTTTCGTCTGCATCTGCGGCAGACATTTTCAAAGGCGATGCGGCAATGGTCGAAGTATCCTTCTCTGCTGCGAGGCTTTGATCTGATGTGGTTCAGATGATGAGTCACTCTTTCATCTGAACCACATCAGATCAAAGCCTCGCAGCAGAGAAGGATACTTCGACCATTGCCGCATCGCCTTTGAAAATGTCTGCCGCAGATGCAGACGAAACGTCAGGCCTTAAAACCTGTTGCCCACGGCTCAGAAGCCCGGAAGCACCTAACAATTCATTAGTTGCCGGCCGTGAAAGTCTTCAATCTTTGATGAAAGCAATAAATGTTATTTTGAAAAAGCCGTGGGAAACACCTTAACAATTATTCGAAGATATTAAAACTTTCACATTAGAAAAAACCAAAATTGAAAGAACAAAATTTGCATACAAACTAACAAATAATTTACAAAAAGGTAATAGTCATTTCAAAAAATCAAAATTACATAATTATAATATCAGAAACGACAATAATTTCCATTTGAATAACATTCATTCGAAAAAAGGCAAAAACAATCCTATATTAAAAATTCAAAATCTACATTTTCTTGAAAAAACTTAAACTAGAGTTGCTATCATACTGATGTTTATCAATCAATAAATATGTAAAGTTATTGAAATTGTTACTTCTCGTTTATTTTGAAATATTTGAACTCATTTGTATACGAATCTTACTTATACCAGAACTTGTTCTGTTTGAAAGTTTTTTCTGTCAATAAATATCTCTTATACGCGAGTAGAATAATATACTTTGTCCACGACTATTGTATAAACCATACATTTTAAAAGTGATATTGGAAAACAACACTCTAAAATTTGTTAGTCACTGCTGAATAAACACACTCTTGATTTTTTTTAAGGCAGTGTTAAACAGGTCAATTTCTCTGTTAGTTTCTAGAAATACATTACATTCACTTAACATAGAGTTTAGGGGAGAGCAACTAGTAATTTCTGTATAGAACATTTTCTTATTTTGTATTCTTAAATTAATATTCGGAACTATCTGACTTATAGAGTTTATGAGGAGACAATTTTTGTACTTAATATTATTCAAGATATAGTAGATAAATATAACTGCATGCTTCTATCACTCAGTGACTGGAATTTGAAGCTAGCTAACATTGACTTATATGCCACCTTATATGGATAGGCATTATGTTCTCTAACAAACAAATATCTTAAAAACGTTTTTGGACTTTCTCCAATATATCTTTGTTACAGTTTGACTGAGGTGACCATATGACAGATGCATATCCGAGGTGTGGCCTGACTAGTATATTGTATAATCTAATGAGAGTAGCTGTTTTAAAATTTTTTGAGTTTCTTATAACAAATCCAAGTGCCTTATATGCTTTATTGGCTATATTATTAAAATGTTTACTGAACTTTAAGTCTGATTGAAGCTGTACACCAAGGTCCTTGCATTCATTCTTCCTAACAAGTTTTGTATCATTTGCTGAATATTCATAATCTATATAATGTTTACGACGAGTAAAAGTTGTTACAGAACATTTTGAAACATTTAAATACATTTTGTTTTTTCTTAACCAGTCAGTAACAAAGTTGATATCCTTCTGCAGGAGAGAGCAGTCCTCAGTGCTATTTATGGTCTTAAAAATTTTGAAGTCATAAGCAAATATCAAACAAGATAAGTTTTCTATGCTTTGTGGTAAATCGTTAATGAACATTATAAAGAGGAGTGGTCCCAGATTACTGCCTTGGGGAACACCTGATGTAGCTGTGAAACTATTTGATAGAGTTGATCCAATTTTGACTTTTTGGGGCCTTGAGAAGAGATATGATTTTAAGAATTCGTGCATGTTTTTTGAAAGATTGAAGTTTGGAAGCTTACTTAACAATATTTTGTGGTCGACCTTGTCAAATGTCTTTGCACAGTCCGTAAAAATGGCATCCATCTGTTGTTTATCATTTATTGCTTGTGAGGCATGGTTTGTGAATATGTTTAAATTAGTTACAGTAGATTTATCTTTAACAAACCCATGTTGTTCAATGACTAACTTACTTTATTACTTACAGTACTGTGATTGGTCTATGATTTTCAATATCGTTGTTTTTCCACTTTTATGCACAGGAGTGACCAGAGCCAATTTTCAGTTTATCTGGAAACACACTATTACTAACAGATAAATTAAATAGATGTGCCAGGGGCTTAGAGAGGCACTCTGCACAACCTTTGTAGATATATGATGGTATATTGTCTGCTCCAGTAGCCTTCTTAGGTTTCAACTTCTGAATAGCTTTTTATCATCTTCTTCAGTAATCTCAGGAAAATTGTGATTTCCCCATTCAACTTGGATCGTTTCATTTTCTACCTCTGATGGAGCCTCATGGACTGTAGCAAAATACTGTGCAAAGGCATTGGCAATATCAGATGGATCTGAGAAAGTTTGTCCCTCATATACCATCTCCTTTGGAATACCTCTCCCCTTACTCTTGGATTTGATATAGGTCCAAAAGCAACTTGGATCTGTATTGATGTTTTTTTCTATGAATGCTTGATGTGCTGTGGACTCAGATTCAATTTGATATTTAATATTTCTTCTCAGGTTCCTATAGTCAGTTACCTGTTTTTCAGTGGCATCTGCTCGTTGAACATATTTGTGTATACTATTTTTTGTTTTAATTTTTTTGATCAAATCTACTGAATACCACTGTGGGTATTTGTACTTTTCACCATTTTTGTTGTGAGATATTACTTTTTTTGGTATGGAACTGTCAATAGCATCATACATTTTTGCATAGAAAATATCCAGAGATATATTGGGATCTATAGAGCATGAATGTCTGACCAGTCATTTTATGCTACGACATGAATATACCCCCCATTTTTTTATAGTATTACAAAAATTGTCCTGAAAAACTGAGCGGCTAGAAATGCGCCATGCTTCATTCAAATAATGATAAAAAAACGGGCAAAGTATGCAGAAGGTCGTTATTCTAGGTTCGTTGCGTCTTCTCAGGTCTCACGGTTCTCGGAGCCAGTGATCACTTACCCCGCGGTGCGGGGAGTGATCATTGGTTAATGATACTAGCAAATTCGCCCACTGTGTTGGAGCAGGGGGGAGCACGGAACCGACTAGGTTAGTTTAGACGACGATAATAATAATAATAATGCATATTTCTATAATAAATGTGTAAATGAAAGGGTAAAACCGTAAATGTATAAATAAATAATTGAATGAATAAAGTCAGTGTTCCAACGAGTGTATAATTTGACAATTTTGGGGTAAATAGTAAATGTTCTACCGGAATCATTGGATTTCTGACAATTTGCCACAGCAAATGATAATAGCAGTTCATCACTCCGCATAAGTTTATCTATCTGGGCTATCAAAGAGAGTGTGTAAAGTATTATAACGGAATGACAAAATCAATAACTTTGAAAAAACATTAAATTTTACCTGATCCAAAGGTATTCCATTAGGGTTCACCAATATCATTTTAGCTATAGCACCGCAAATGTTATCCAGCACACCTGCATGTGTTTCTTTTGCCACTGCCACAGAAAGCGCTTGTAATATTTCCGAATAATGACTGTAAATAAAAATATTTCATTACGAAATTGAAATGATGAACGTTAAGCGATGTACCCATATATCTTTTCTTTTCCGTGTAATATCATTTCACCGAGGCCAAAAATTGCATTGTTTCTAACTTCTTGACAAGAATCTCTTGCACCGGTCAGCCATAAATGTAAAAGTGTTGGGACAAATTTTTCTATATATGTGTCCAGGGATTTCATGCACTCCGCCAAAGTTCCAAATGCAAATGATCTCTGCCCTATGCTGTTCTGCCTTTTCTGAAAAGAAAATAATAGATGAATAGTCCCATTAGGTACAATAATACTTGTTGCGCAAGGAAAAGAACAACACCATACGGTAGCAACTAGTTGATCGAAGTGATGTTCTACTAAATTCAAAGTTCCAATAACTGTATATGCGTTGGAGTGTTCAACATCACTAAATATATTGATACTAGCTCAAAAACTACTTTGATACTAACTTTCACAAAATACTCATTAATAAGTTAGATATATGTTAAGGTTGTATTGTGTCTGTGTGTGTTCGTGTGCCTGCTTGCCTGTGTGTGTATGCTCTTCAAAACGAGTTTTTATGACTCGCCGACTTCGACCAATATACTTCGAGCTGCAGTTTTCGCTACTGATTGAAAATATTCCCGCGGTTTATTTTGTCTCCTTCTCGTCTTTTCGCCATGCTCAGGAGTTTTCTTTCGAAAAATCAGACGTTGGGGTTGCATATAAAACGACATGTACATACAAAACTACCGTGAAATGCAGAAGTTAGAATGGAAAAAATTAAAATACCGGGATATAAACGAGATGAGTTGCAGACACTGCAACCGATACTAAATTGGCAACATCCGACGATCCAAACTTATTCGTATTCAGAAATATGATACGTTAAAATCTAGTGTTCTGCTCAGCATAGCTGGATGAACGATTATCACACAGGATCAATGAAAGAAATGCAACATTGATAAGAAACGAACAGAAAAATGGACAACTTGATTTATTCATATACTAGATGATTCGTGCCCACTTCGTCGGGCGTTGATTATTTTTGTGATGCAATAAAATTGTGTAGTTCTTAGTACAAAGTTTTATCAGGTTCATCTCAGCTCTGTCTTCTGGGCCCAATCGAAAGAGCGTTCGAAAGAATTCAAAAATATTATGAACCCCTTTTTTTACCCCTTTAGACAATGAATTTCAATAAAATACAAAACACGTCTTTCATCAATTCTGTTGAATTTGAAGTGGATTAATAATAATAATAGTTTATTGGTCAGTATAGTACAGTACATAGGAGTTATAAAAATTTTTTGAAGATTAATTAATGTTTAAAACATTCTTCACAAAATTGGGGTCAATATAATTGATATACTGATCAGGTATCAGGGAAAGATTTTCCACGTGAATTTTCGATAAAATTAATTATATTACAAACAGTTTACAGATTACAAATCACACATAAGAATATCTGAAAGCAAAAAAAAGAATTTTGAATAAAGTATGAAATGAGATAAGCATGCATACATAAAATATAAAATCTGTGTCCCATTTACCTAGTAGTACGCTTTTTTTAGTAAGATATTTTCGACTTCTATTTTGAATGCATTCAATGGAAGATGTTTGTAACATGGTTATTGCTATGTATTTCGGGCAACGTTCTGTTTTTTGAGACGGTGATTCGGCACTTCAAGGATTGCTGAAATTCTTGTATGATATCTAGTGTATGCATGATATGGAAAGTCAGGATTCTCAACTGAACAAATATGTTCTTGAAGCTTACTCTCCTGGGCCCTCGAACGATATTTCTAACGGCTCTTTTCTCGAATTTGAGAACACTATCGGCCTCATGGGATACTCCCCGTACTATGATCCCTAATGTCATTACTGAATGGACTGAAGTACGTTGTCCCATACAAAACTTGATCCCGTTTTTCGCCCCCTTAGGAGAGGAACTTCAGGAAACCATTTCTTATCGGATGCCTACGTCATACAAAGAACACACCCTCCAAGCTTCAGATCTCTACAATCAGTGGTTTAGGCTGTTCAATGATCAGCCCCTGAAATTAATTTCAACTCCTTTTCAACCCCATTAGGCGGAAAATTTCATTAAAATACGAAACACGTCTTCCATCTATTCTGTTGAAGAAAATACATGCAAAATTTAAAGAAGATTGGATCCCAAAATGTCGTCTGCCTTTCACGTGGTGGTTTACACTTCTACGAAACGTCTAGTCATATGATATCCCATTCGGGTTTGAATTCAGCCGCTGAGGCGTCATGTAACACGCAAAATTTCCCCAGATTTTGAGAAGTCTCTGAGAATTATCCCCAGATCTGAGGAAATCTCCCCAGGTCGGTAATGAAGAAAAAAAACACTTTCATGGGTCTAAGATTCAAATATCCCGCCTCAAGTTCTAGCGTCATAATGTGACCTAAGAGCCGTGGAGATTCACGTCTAAGGAATATGACGTTGAAATTTCCCGTCAATCATCTCGAGATCTACAACCATGTCTTCAGTCTTTGAAACGTCACGTTGAGCATGTATACAACGTATACGAAATTCAAATGTTTATACTTTGACGCTCAGGTTGCAGTCCTTAGAATTTACCGCCATAGCGTTTACCACTCATGCGCACAAACGATTTTGGTTACTTTGAAATTTTAGTGCGTCTGACTCGATTTACCGTTCGATGTTGCATTTGGCGCTCATGCCCACAACGATTCTCTGTGTACTTTAAAGTTCCCACCACGGCGTAAGGCGCTCATGCGTACAAACGCTTTCGGTTACTTTGACGCTAAGGCTGAAGTCTTTCGAATATCTCCGACGTTTAGCGCTTATACGTAGTAAGTAGTCGTGAAGTCGCTCATGCGCTTAGGCTTCCATTTATACACCCATATATCTGATGACGTTTCTCAAATGCTACCATCGAACGTTCACTTTGCGTCTGACATATCACGTGACTACCCCCTCCTAGTACATGAAGATGTGGTACGATCAACAATTCTGAAGAAAATCAAGAATGTACAAAACACCAAACTCCACCAAATTCAATGTTGACGAAATATACGAAATCAACAATATGGCAGATCGATTGACTCCGATCAACAAACCAGTAACAACACTTTTGGTGGCCTACTTATCGGGAAATTCACCGACACCGTTCTCACAGCCGGTCCACTCACTCTGCTGACCTAGCAACATCATCCCAAGAATCCTTATCTGCACTTATACAACAACTGATTAACTTGCAATTCACATCCATGTATTCTATTCATTATTTTGTCAGCTCTCCTAAGAGATTGTTGTTCTATTACGTGAAATGAATCATCTCAAAAAGGCATTTCCTTGATCGAGTTATTCAATCCTAGTTTCAAAATATTTCACTGTGGATCATTATTGGAAAGACAAGTAAGTGAAACGACTCACCGTTCTTATGGACAATAATTGCATGATATTTGGGAAGTAAGAGGCAAATTCCGCTGGATCCAAGGCTTGTGCAAATTTTGGAATCACATCTCCAGCAGATTCGAGCAATATCTCATCATGTTCCGCCTCAGTATCATCATCATTACTCTCCGTTACTTCTCCCACATCGGTGTCCTGACATATCGTCTGAAAAAAATTGAATGAAATATAATAGATCCGTATGACTCAGGAATTAGGACTTCTCGGAACTATGTGGAGCGAATATTGTCTAAAGAGACGAGGAATAACGGACAAAATATCGATAATTTAATTATAACATGGTCAAAAAAACACTTCGAAAGGTTAAAGAAGGTTATTATAAAGATACATTTTTGAACGCAAATCCAAAATCAACGTGGAAAATCATAAGTTATATTTTGCATAATGATGGATTCATGAAAAGGGATGATTCGATCAAGTGTCTATTGAAAAATGCACAGAAAATAGAAGAACCACTCGAAATATGTCAAGAGATGAATGAATATTTCGTTAACGTTGGACCAAATTTATCATCAAAAATTACTGATTCATCGAAATTCAATTTATCTGGAATTTCGGAAAAACATTCGATGTTTTTGAAGCCTACTCATGTACACGAAGTCGAGGATTTGATTTCTCAACTACAAACCAAGAAAGCTGCTGGTTTTGATAATATAAGTGTGGTTATTGTAAAAACAGTAAAATCAGAATTATCACCTCTCCTCACTGATTTGATTAACCTTACGTTCGAAAAAGGTCAATTCCCTGAGAATTGTAAAGTTGCGAAAGTTAAACCTATTTTCAAACATGACAAGAAAGATGACATGAATAATTATCGACCAATATGTTTTACCAATTCTTTCGAAAATAATAGAAAAAGTAATGAATACCAGATTGTTGAACTATTTGGAAAAATCAAAATTTTTGTACAAAGAGCAGTATGGTTTCCGCAAGTCCAGTGATACAGAGTCTGCTGTATTGGATTTGATTACAGATATACAGGTTAAACTGGATTGTAATCAAAAGTGTGGACTTTTGTCTCTGGATTTGTGTAAAGCTTTTGATACGGTTGATCATCAGTTATTTAGATAAGAGAAAGCAGTTTGTATATATGGGAAATTGTTTTGGTTCAAGAAAAGAAATAAAATGTGGTGTACCACAAGGATCAGTTCTTGGACCAACATTGTTTCTCATATACATAAACTCAATATCCAAACTAGATCTATGTGGCCAAATTAAATTATTTGCAGATGATACGATAATTGTATATTTTTCTGAAAACATTAATGATATCAAGTCAAAAATTGAAAGTGATCTTCAAATTATTCACCCGTGGTTGGCTAGACATAAATTAACGTTGAATATTCAGAAATATTCCGTCATGTTTGTTTCAAAAAGACCTATAATAATCGATAATAGATTATCAAGAATCAAGTTCAAAAAATATGAGATAAATTATACAAATTCTATTAAATGTTAAGGTTTACATTTAGATTCTACACTTTCATGGTCAACTCATATTGGTCATTTGAGAGTACAATATATAATATAATTATATAATCAGAAACTATTTAGCACTGAAACATTTGAAACAGATTTATTTCGGATTGATACATTCAAAACTGCGATATTTAATTTCAGCTTGGGGAATAGCAAACAAATCAATATTGAGGCCCTTGAAAACCTTACAAAATAAAATAGTAAAATGTATTTTCAAATTAGATGTCTCGGAGCCTACTGTGAATTTATACAAGCCAAGGAAGTTATTGAATTTGGATCAAATATTCAGGATGAAAATATGCTTATTTGTTCATTTTGCCTTGAAAAATATCAAACACTCTATTCTGAAATTTACAGTTAATTCTGATATTCATAACTATGCTACTAGACAAATTAATGAGCTCATTTTGATCAAAGTCAAAACAGAATTTGCAAAGAAATCCCTTCTTCACAATGGTGTTAAAATTTACAACAATTTACCTCCTTATTTGAAAAAAGTTAAGGATGCTGTTAAATTCAAAAGATACCTCAAAGATTTTTTCTTAACTGAAAAAAAAAATGATATTTGATGTTTGTGTCTGTTTTTTTTTTTTTCATTTTCTACTTAATACTCTAAAGCTTCTGGAAAACATTTCTTTTGTCGGTATTGATTAATCTTTACAAATATTTGAACTGTTCTATCTGTTTTCTTTTCATGTTGTATTACATTATTTATTTTAGTATGTCCCTGTTAAAAACATTAATGTTTCTTGGGATAAATAAAGATATACACACACACACATATATATATATATATATATATATATATATATATATATATATATAAATAAAGATATACACACACATATATATATATATATAATTGTAGGTACGTTCGCGATGACGTTTGAGACACGGGCGGGGCAATAAGAAACACTATATATCAACAAACGTGCTCGAATTTTGGATTGAGGTGGCCTTTACTTGATGGAAATCCATAGTTATTACGCTATAAGGTAGACACGATTAAATTTCCACAAAATTTATTGTCTTCGCGCCATGTTTCGATACACTGTATCTTTATCAAGCGAATATATTTAAACACATTATGTTCAAATACATTCGCTTGATAAAGATACAGTGTATCGAAACATGTCGCCAAGACAATAAATTTTGTGGAAATTTAATCGTGTCTACCTTATAGCGTAATAAACGTGCTCGAGCTGCGAAGAAGGCTCAAATAACATTTTTTGTCGTTCGTTCATACCTTCAAATTGAGTACGTCAATGACGCAATTCATGACAGCTTCTCTATGTCCTTCACACACAAACACTTCTCCTTTGACTTCTTCCAGAAGAGATGCATACGCATCTAGACATACAGTTACAACGCTTCGTTCCTCATCCATTCGAATAAGTTCAGCGCATTTCGGTACAAACATCTGCAGAGCTTTATAAAATGCTTGTTTCGCCTCTGGTCTATTGCATTTGTGTAAGGAAATGCAAAATTGAAGCAGCGCCTCAATCGATGCCTTTCGAATATCTTCTTGGGGATAGTTGATCAGTTTGAATATTTCTTCGAAACTCTTTTCGATATATGGTAGAAAGGCAACCCTACAATGAAGAGTTTTAGAATAATTTTTTGATAGAATAAGGATAATACTGACAACGCTGTACTAGAGTATTCACATTGTCATAATTGTTTCTCCTTACCCAGTATTTACACAAATTTCTTTGAGTGCCAAGCAAGCCTGCTCTTTTTCTTCGTTGTAAGAGTTTTCTACCGAATATCTGCATAAAGCGGAATCAGCGCTTCCTGAAGAAGATAATTCGATATCTTCCTCGGCATCCTCATCGTCTTCCGATAGTTCGGCGTATACGTCCACATCACCTTTCTCGCCTTCCTCGTAGTGAGTCTGAAATGACAGAAAAATTAATATATAGATTGAGTTTGTTTTACCGTGAGAATCAAGCTTGTCGAAAAATAGTTGATGTTCAGGATGAATTGTTGAATAATTTCAAACTCTCAATAAGTAGAGGTGGAGAGGTAAGTTTTTTCCCTATAGAATCATTTGCTATGTAGGTCTCATTCAACATCTCGCAAACTGACATCTACTAGTTCACAATCTGAAAATATTCAAAATAATATTGAAAGTAGGGCATATTTTTAATCTACCCTGAAAAGATGCTGCGTTAATTAAAAATAGTTCCTTTTTAATGATTAGTCAGCAACTTCTCGTATAACGAAAATACACGCTAATTTTTCATCACATTGCAAGTACAAGTCTCTATGAAACTTCTCCTACGATGTATTCATGTCTGTACTTACCACAATACCTTCACTACTTTGAATGGTCTCGATCATTTCAGAAATTATTTTGGGTAAAGCCGGACCGATTTCTTCCTTCATCACAACCGCTAAAGATGCAAAAAGTGCATAGATACTTTTTTTAACGTCGGGGTCTGCAGTTTGATCCAACAATCTGAGGCCTAGTTGCAATGATTCTGAGGCTAGCGGTTTGAAGTTCTCAGGTCCTATGAATTGGGCAACCACAGCCAATGTTTCTAGAAATGAACTCAAATGAATATCTTTAAGATACATCACCGGAATATTTGTGTATATATATATATATATATATATATATATATATATATATATATATATATATATATATATATATTCCTGATACAATCAAAAGTATCGATATGTTCCACATTTTTAAAAAGGCACTCAAAACATTCATATTTAGTCGACAAGACAAGCAATCGCTGATTTTATTGACAAGAAATGTTTTTGATCAGTTCTAGCAGTAGACTTTCTATTATATGTTATGTAAATGTTTTGTAAGACGGACTTTTATGATTCGACTCGTTTTTCAATTTTATTCAAGTCAACTTAGACATGTATGTAGTGTGTGTATGTGTGTACCCGTCTGTTATTTTGCATGAATTGTGCAGGTGTGCATAGTTTATTGATAGTTTTACAGATAATTCCAACATATTATATATAATTTTATAACAATATATTGATTTTTTCGGGTGATTTATATTTATTGAGTACCTGTAATATTTAAAAACTGTACATACTTTGGAGTCTATAGTATTTTATCACTTTGTATTTATTTTTTTATTTCAGTATATTGTATTCGATTTAATCTGTAATAATGTTTTGACGAATTGTTTCTTCCATTGTTTATTTGGTTGACATAATTATGTTTTTATTTTCATTGTAATTTCATTTCCAGCGAAACAAGTGCAACAGCACTTATCGCCGCACCAACTTTATTCGCATTTGTATACAGTTTGTAAACTCATTTCATCTGAATAAAGTTATTATTATTATTTGTCGTCTAAACAAGCCTAATCGGGTCCGTACTCCACACTGCTCCGACCTAGTGGACGGACGCGCTAGTATAATTAACCAATGACCACTCCCCGCACCGCGGGGTAAGTGGTCACTGGCTCCGAGAATCGTGAGTCCTGAGCAGACGCAACGAACCGAGAATTCTGTGGTTTTGATCCTCTGAAGGATAATTGTCACAATTATAATAACGGCCTTCTGCATACGGCCGGCGAAGATCTCTGCCGCATTACGGCATGCCGGTATGATCTTGAGCTCCGAGAGTAGCGTTGGTCTGGAACCACCGAGAACACCTATAATTAGAACCACTTACTTGACAGAATAGTCTGGGTGGAGCCTGCGGAGTTCGTAAAGTAAATCCTGGTACAGCTTATCCAATCCATCTTGGCACTAAACTCAGATACTTTTCCAGTGGCACAATGGTAGTATGGACCATGACGAAAGAAAATACACCTACTAGGTATAGATTTCAACTCCGTGAACACATATAATAGGTACTTTTTCATCTTAGTATAATTCACAGAGATTGCTGGACATATACGTTATTAGTTCTGTGCCAAGATGGATTGGATAAGCTGTACTATGTCCGTTTTTCCTCCTCTTTTCGGACGATATTCGTTTCGGCAGGGGCCGAAAACTCAATAACGAATATCGTCTTACTTCGGTGGTCGAGGACTAATGAAAAGTTCCAAAAACTTCGACACCTTTCATTCTCCACAACGGACTCAATATCCCCTGGAGCGTATGGCAGTACCGGTGTCCTGTCTATTTCAAACGAGTGCCGAAGAAAATAGTACAGTTATATATATATATATATATATATATATATATATATATATATATATATATATATATATATATATATATATATATATATATATATATATATTGTTCTAAAATTGTTCGTTATCGTTAACCAGTTGACGAACGTCAACCCTCAGAAGTCGAAACTTGTGCGAGCAATGGATCAACGAGGCCTTACCTTTTAACGTGCGATTACCCAGCACGGTGGCCCGACGAGGATTCGAACCCCGGCCTTCCACTTGACAGGCAGATATGCTAACCACTACACTATATATATATATATATATATAAGTCTTTGCTGACTAGTTGACTAGTAGTAGTAGTACTTATTGTATTTGAGGTTGGTCGTATCCGAATTGTTGTTAAATGACTCCTAATTATTTAAATTGCATTGATAATAATAATGGCCAACTTCACACTGTTTCAAATAAGACTAATCCGCCTGAGACTGTCTTTTTCACAAAATTTGTTAAGTCACACCAAAACTGACAAGAATGTAATAATAAAAAACTTCATTAACAATTGATGAACTTCTCTCCAAACTTAAAGACAAAACTCCATTCATCCTTCAATCTGAGATAGTGAATATATTGGTCAAACGTCTAGATCTCTTAAAGATCGAATTTCATAATATAAAAGTGATAGTAGGTTATATCCTGAAAGATGTGATCTAAGAAACCATATTTTTAACGATGGACATAATATGGATTATAATTTAATTAAATTATATAATTCAACAGAAACTTAAACAATTGAGCAAGAGGGCGTTCATCTCCAAATATAGATCGTACCTTAACAGAAGGACTGATATCAAACGCAGTGATATTCATTCATATTTTCTTTTCCCAACAGTGTTCAGACATACTTGAATTCGTTAAATTTTATAAATCAATAACACTGATACCCAAATAGCACAAGTACGTCCAGTGGACGTACTGCATATGTACGGTGAGGATGCATTGTACGTATTTAGGACGTACTTTTGTCTCCGACAGACGTACATAAGACCTCCCTGCGAGTTACCGTTTCCGCATAGTCGGTAATCCCAGGTACGTACTTTCCTAGTCCACACAGGACCTGAAATGTACAGAAAGGGGAACTGTTTGGGACATTCCGAAAACGTACATTTTCCATTCTGTATGCGCTATCCCAAGTAGAACAAACATATTTGACCAATATTGGTTCAATATTACGGGAATATTAACCTTATATTGTAGATGATATCAATAGTGGCCACAAAAAATGTGAACATTCGGCGATATTAGATCAATATTCGAAAACAACGTAATGTTATATCATATGATATCACTTAATGAATCTAATTTTTCATATTCGGGATTATTCATTTCTTTTTTACCAAATAGTCAAGTTGGAAATTTTACTCATTCACGTGTACTAACCATCTAACCGAATACTTACCTGGAAAAAGACCTGGCTGCTGCGGGGCTTGAACTCTCGACCTTTCCTATGGAGATATTATTGTCGACCACTGTTACGCTCTACGGCACGGAGACACTTATTTTTAAGAAGGAGTTGGGTGCTATAGATGTGATGACTTCAAGTTAGTTTTGTTCGAGATAATATTAAAATTTTGGAAAGTTCAGTAACAATGGAAATATATTCGAAAAAACACTAAAGGATCACTGTCTCCTGTGATAGCGGTTTTGGAATATCAAACTTGCTGTGCAAAAAATTCTGTATGTAATTTTCTGGTATTTAAATTCACCACATGTCGATGTTTCAATTTTTCCAATTTTTTTAGGAATAATTCATTATGAATATTGCATTACCAATATTGATATATGTTTGAATACACTAAGTGATCACTCTCAAAATCCCAATACCCCTTGAAGCGAAAGGGACCCAATATGTACGTACTTGGGAGGTCCAAACAGTATGTACATACTAACAGAAATGTAGAAAATGAAAGGAACCCAATCCGTACGTACTTGGGAGGTCCAAACAGTATGTACAAAAAAGTACGTCAACGAGACGTCCAGATAGTATGTACATACGATTTCCAAAAATGTACGTCATTACTATTATGTCCCGCAAACGTTTCGAAATATACGTATCTGAAAGGGACTCAATATGTACGCACCTGGAAGGTCCAAATAGTACGAACATAGTTCTTCCAAACATGTACGTAAATGATACGTCTGAGCAGTACGTACATGGGATTCACAAAAAAACACGTCATTGGTATGTCCCTAATTCATTCCGAAAAGTACGTACCTGAAGAGGAGTTAATGTAAACGTATCAGGGACACTTAATAAAGTACGTACATAGTACTTCCAAACATGTACGTTTTTATTACATTCCGATTGGAACGGGACCAAGTATGTACCTACATGGGACGTCTAACCAGTACATACATGGTACATCCGGTAATGTACGTTCTTCGAATGTCTCCTATCCGTCCCGGGACGTATCGACGTAACTGGGACATAAATGGTTCGTCTTCAGGACGTCGTGTGCTATTTGGGTAAATTCATACTTTCAATTATTGTCAACAGATAGTAGTAGTGTTCTCTCACTCAGGGTGAGTTCCTTGTCGGTAGATGGCTCTCATCACACCTGTTTCTGGATGTTCCGTTATTCATTGTCATTCCTGTCATGTCAAACTTCAAATGACAAACATATTCAACACACCATATTTCTGCACCTGTTGAATATTCAAAATTCCATTTAATCATTGTAATAGTTTAATGTTGTTTTGAATAATTAGGCTTGGTATAAGTTTCATTATCAGACTGTTATATTTTTATCGCCTGTGCCATTATTACACATTTTAACAACAATTTGGATATGACTAACTTCAAATACACGGAGTCAACTATATGAAACTTGTTTTATAGGACTTCTTCTGGTTTGACCAGAAGCGCATCCTATTTTCATATTTCAAATGGAAGTTTTTTTTGGAAATCACCATTTGGTATGGGAATACCTTCCAATGATATATCACAATCATGCTTTCAATTCTAAAACTGCTGATATAACTGAGATTTTCTGTGTAATTACTTTTTGTATTCTCTTCATAATAGACTATTTTTATCAAGTATGTTATGGGAAATTGAACAATATCATTCAAGTAACAATAATTCATTGGTCAAACTTTTTAACTAATTCTCTTGGTGCAGACTGTTTCTAAAAGTTTTTTTTCGTTTTCCAAAATCGAGTCACCTATTTCTTTTGAATGCTAACGTGGGAATTTTCAAATTTCAATCAGAAATTCACATACTTATCCATGTTTTCAATATGTATTGGAGTTTCTGACTAACTTAAAAAAATCCTATGTTAGCATTCAAAAGAAATGAATGACTTCTTGTTGAAAAATGGATAGAAATTTCAACAAAATAGATGGTCTGTATAAAAACTAGTGTGAAAAAGTTTGGCCATGAACTATTGTTAATTACATGGTATTGTCCAATTTTCCCATACTCCCATGAAAATTTTCCGTTATCATTATCTTTGTTGTGAAATAAAGATCATTATTATTAATATACAGTGTGGTCCAACGAAAACTTAACACCTCGATTTTCCGGCGTTAACATGAAAATGTGGAGAATCGCTCGAACCCGTCAATTTCTGATTCGAGGGGGAACAACTTTTCCGCTGTTTTCATCCCCGTGACTTCAACCCCCTAACGGGGGTGAGCACAACCCCTTGATTTTGAATAGGGATGAGGGGTGTTGAGATACCTCATTTTGAAGATCTTATCGTGTACTATCTGACCGTAAAATTTCGCTCCAAAATATCCATCGATAACGACATGACAGGTAAAATAGTGGAAGAGTACGTACTTTTGTGATTACTTTATTAAATGTTCGAAATGGGCACCATCCACTTCCATGCAGTAATATAAGTTTTGCTGAAAACGTTCACGTACATTACTCAAGATGTCTGGTGTAATTTGACGGCATTCATTAATGATCCGAGTTCGCAAATCATCCAGTGACTCAGGCTGGGTAGCGTAAATCTTGGATTTCAGGTGACCCCATAGAAAAAAGTCCAGTGGAGCCAGATCAGGTGATCTGGGTGGCCACTCAATATGTCCCCTTCTTCCAATCCAGGCGTGAGGAAAATTGTCATCTAAAAACTGACGCACCGGTTGAACAAAGTGAGGTGGTGCGCCATCTTGTTGGAAAATGATCGTTTGATGGTCTTCTGCATTCTCCAATACTTGCACGAGGGCTGGATAAATAGCGTTCTCCAATAGATCGAGATACATTTGGCCTGTGAGATTACCGGGTAGAAAAAAAGGGCCGATTATGTGATTTCCATAAATACCCGCCCAAACATTTAATTTTTGGGGGCGCTGTGTATACACCTCACGAAATAATCGTGGATTTTCATCTGACCAATACCGACAGTTATGCCGGTTTACAATGCCGTTAAGGTAAAATGAACACTCGTCCGAAAAACAGATATCGAACATGTAGTTTTGATTGCCGTTAATTATTTCACTGATCACTTCACAGAACTAGAGTCGGCGATCGGGATCATCCTCATTCAGTTCCTGAACCAATCGTATCTTATACGGATGGAATTTATGTTGTTTCAGGATTCTCATGATTGTTGTGCGTGAAACATCAGATACCTCGGACAATTTCCTAGTACTAACGGTCGGATCCATTGCTATATGACCTAAGACAGCCACGTCCCTCGCTTCGTCTCTTTCATGCACCCTCTTTTTGTTTCCAACTGACCCAGTAGCGTCAAATTTGGCAACCAGTTGCACAACGTAAGCAGCGGATACATTTTTTCCAGGATGTCGTTCGTTAAATAAAGCCGCTGTTGTGCGCGCAGAGTCGTTATTTCGGAAAAATAATTTTATCATTTCCACCCTTTCTTCTACGGAATACACCATTTTAATTCCACTACAAATTTACAATCGCTTGGACACACCGTTCTTAACAATTCACGATAGACTAAGGTACAAAAACAAGGTCCGTCTACTTTTTTGGACAAAAAATTAACCACTTAATACCTTTGAAATGCGTTGGATACGAATAATATTCTCGAGATAAATTCCATATTGCCTCTTTCACTATTTTCGCTGTTATTTCATTATCGATGGATATTTTGAAGTGAAATTTTACGGTCAGATAGTACACGATAAGATCGTCAAAATGAGGTATCTCAACACCCCTCATCCCTATTCAAAATCAAGGGGTTGTGCTCACCCCCGTTAGGGGGTTGAAGTTACGGGGATGAAAACAGCGGAAAAGTTGTTCCCCCTTGTATTAGAAATTGACGGGTCCGAGCGATTTTCCACATTTTTTTTAAAGCCGGAACATAGAGGTGTTAAGTTTTCGTTGGGCCACACTGTAATTACAAGTGACCGCAACTTGTCGCAGCAACTTTTCAGGATATATTAGAAAACTGCCCTTCTACACTTGTGTAGATTCAAACATTACTTCTTCAGAATATACATTGAAATGTCGGCATTTGAAAATGTTAATTGAACTATTTCAGATTTACTCAATAATCTCAATATCCACAGGACATTTCTGAAGTTTATCCGAGATCAATATCAAACATCTTTGAAACCTGAAAATTCACAGGAGGAAACATTGTCATAAACAATGGTTCATTTCATAAAGAATTTAAGATTAGAACATCCATAATGCATCGAATCCAACTATTTTAACTTTAGTTGAATTCTTTTTTGTATGGATAATAATTCCGTGGGGAGTTGAATAACGAATGTCGTTGAGTCTTGAAAATATTGTACTCTTACCTAATGCATAGGACTGAAGTTCGTGAATTTCAGAGTTAGGATCCGAGTTGATATATAAGTTCAAAATTTCAGTGACTCTCTTGAAATATGGCAGCATTTCACCCTTCACAGCACTAAAAATAGATCCTAGCGTGCTTAAAGATACTCGTCTTAGCTGCAAAGAGAATCCATTCGGGTCGAGGGCCACAAAAAGTCTCTCCATCAAAGTCGGAAGATATGGCAGAAGTCCTTCATCTAAATTCTCGCAGAATGTTTCGAGAGCGTAGAAAAGCCTGTCTAAACTAGGTGGATCCTTTTTCTCGACTTCCATTTGTTTTGATATCTGGCCGAGGCATTCGAATAAAACCGGCAGAATTTCTGGGGCAAAACGGCTTATTTCGGGTTGCAAATGTTCTGCGAATTGACCCAAAGCGAAAAACGCTGCATTGCTAACAACGGTGTTTGGATTGTGAATAGCGATGCATATACATTTTAAAATAGATTCTAGATAATTGTGCCTTATACTTTCGGAGCAACCTTCTGCTAGTACAGCAAGTGAAAGATACGCAGCTTTTTGAGCGTATATATCTGATCCTTGAATAGCTGGTTCAGCTTTTGCTAAGATATACGGAACTACTCTTTCTGCGGGTACATGCAAAGCTATCAGATCCAGTGTTTGAGTTGCGATAGTTATTGTTGTGAATTGATCGGGATCTTCTAGAAAATATTCTTCGTTGCCATCGTCATCAGGTTTTTGGGCCATGAGTAGAATCAATATGTCAATAATTGGCTCTATAAGTTTGTTCTTCACTACTACCTGAAAGTTTTCATAGAGAGATTACAGAAATTCGCTTCCACATGGGTCATACCAACCTTGCCTTTCGTTCGTATTAGCCAGCCAACCACACCGATAGCTTTGATCTGTATACTTTTAGCCATTGAATTATTACTTGCTATTTGAAGGCACATTTCTATTATGACTTTTATATGCGGTACTACAACAGACACCGCGAATTCTATAAGCTCTTCTATTATTTCCAACATGTCGCATGTTCGCTTCTCATCCTCTTGGGCGGTACTTTTGATTATCTCTAAAATTTTCGGTAGTAATGTATGATAAATGTTTATCATCTGAAATAGAAATCATTTTTTTCATTAGAGCAATTGAAATGAGATGAAGCGAAAGTTTCCCTTATAGAAAAACTCTCATATTGAAAAATCTTTTTTTTTTTTTTGTTGTAACATAAAGCTTGAGAAATCCTCCATCAATAAGCTGAGTACTAACCCCGAACACGAATATATCGATATAAATGTAATCGCGTGAAAAATCGGTAAGTCTTTCAGGGCAAGAGTCCGCGACCGCCGGACCTTCGTTATTTCATAAAAACTGAAAGTTTCTCTGCGCTTCTCCCTGACACAGGTGAGAACGATCAGTGCCTATGAAGTTTGGATGATGATTACTTGGTCAGATACCAGGAAGCAAAGGTATATAAAATAGTACCTCACATAAATAAAGCTCAGCTTTTTCAATTTTTTTTCGATCACATCACTCACTACGTTTGGCAGTATCTGAAGCGTTCTTTGTGATGCCATCTACCCTATAATATCGATATTTCCGCTTACTTGACACAGTTATCTTCTCTGAAGATGTCTGAAGGGTAAAGTAGGTGCAAACATTGTTTATAGAGATATATAGTTAGTCAAAGCCTGTGTAAGAAGGATTTGAAGCGTTTTTGTTACGCCACCTACAGTATAATGTCGATATTTCTATCTACTTGACAATATACGATAAAGTTTCCATCTCTGAAAGGGAAAATAGGTGCAGAGTCTGTCTGTTAATTTGAGTAAAATGGTGAAATAAAACTAATGAAGCTTCAAAATAGAGTTGATGATAGAAGTTTATGGAGTAAATGAAAGTTTGGGCATCAAAACAATCTTAAAAACATGAATAATCTACAACATTGTCCAAATATTCCACTTCTATCTATGAATCAATTGCCATATCTCTATAAACAATGGTGCAGATATCCATTTGTCATTTTGGCACAATGGTTTCACTATAATATTGACAGAAAGCTGATGAAGCTTGAATGCAATGCTGACATAGAAGTTTAGACGAAAAATAATAGTTTAAGCCAACGTTGGTAAATGGGAGGAAGGTTACGAAATTTCATCATACCGATCCCTCCATATTACCGGGGCGTCAATAAGGTTAAGGTGAAATTCCACTATATACTAATATGTAAGTGGATTTCAGTTTCTGGTATCTGATTGGTAGGTAACAATAGATAGCCAGAAAAATACCTGATTCCCAAATAAGATCTATGAATATTTGAGTATATTGAAAATCTAACTTTATGGTGTTCAAGACTAAATGTCAGTTGAGAAAACGTGTGGATATTCATACTCTTCGTATTTGTGTTTGGCAGATAATTCAACTCGATCTCGATATATAAGAAAATTGAAAACGAAAGCAAATCAAAAATGGATGAATGTATATGGTTGGTGAAAATCCGAAAGGAATACCTTTGTTCTAAAAAAAGTTGGACTGTTCCTCATGCAGCAAGAAGTAGTTCGTCAGAGTATGATAATTACTCGTATATGAAATGGAAAGTATTTGGGTTTACCAGTTGTTCAAGGATATTTTTCCGAGGCCAAGAAAATGCTTGAGCTTTGTGTTAAACTTAGAAAGTTATCTACGTCTTCTAATATAAAGTCTTCAATTTATAAAGGAATCCAAATAAATCTATGAACAAAATGCCTTTTCAAAGATATCGCTTTGTAATCATGCAACCAAGTGTGATATAATCCATTCATACAAAATGAATACCATGATTATTCGTGAATATCAAATCATTGTAATGTATTTGAAAATGGCATTACTATAGAAACTGATGTAATTATTCAAAAGTAACATCGGAATATGCAGCAGTTTTGAGTAATAAGAGATGAAAATTACCCAACTTTATGACTGGTGCTTAAACGTTCACATTGAAAAGTGAAGGTTGAACTTCTTATTACTCAAAACTGCTGCATAAATCATGTGTTAGTTGTCAGTTTATATTTAATATATGAGGACACTGCACAAACACAATCATTCGTTTTGAAAAGTAAGGCTCTACCTAATAGCCTGGAGCCTAATAGCATTCCCCAAGTGTTCGAACAGCCCGTTATACAGCAATTGTTTCCCGACATAATAACTGATCAAAAAGTTTTTTATACAATACAACTAAAACGAACAAGAACCCTAGAAAAACACCAACAGCTTATCCTAATAGAAACACTTTAAAGTTAGTAAAATATTACTCTAAGAAACTCCTTACACTAATGAAAATTGAACAAACGACTTAAAATACTTGAATTTTTTTCCCTAAACTCCACAAAAACAAAACAGAATACACAATGCAACGCAGGTATGCTGTGGGCTGTGACAATGCAACAAATCTTTTACTTTTACCACAAAGAGACCAGAGACAATCAGTAATCAGACACATGAAACATATATGTCCATTCTGTGACAATTTCTTTGCACTTTTTCTGTTTATCTTTGGTTCTATGGGGTTATGCCACCTATAGAGATTTTTAATTTACCCAATTCACCCCAGAATTGCCAACCTCGATTTCCCCGAACCCTGCCCCTAGCCTCAGGTACCCCTTCGCCCATAAACTCGTGACATTTCGTAACTTTCTTATATATGAACGTTGGTTTAAGCCAGAAAATACCCATAAAAATATGAATGATCAACGATATCGATGAAATATCCCACGTCTGTTTCTGAATGAATTGCCATCTTTTGGCATTATGTATAAGTAATCAAGAAAATGTGCGCTCGAAACTACGACATCTGTAAGGAATATATAAGAAAACACATTACTTGGAATATTTCCATCGTATGTTAAAAATCCCATATGAAGCGGGATATTTTCGATCAATTACAGCGATAAATTCCCGGCGGGACATTTTCGGGCTGGTAAATAAACAGGAGGTATCGAAAAATACCCGTTCGGCCCGTTTATCTATAGTAACGATTGTTAAAATGTACATTTGTCATCTTGACAGGCATATATACTGAATTTTTTAAACGTCGTTGTTTCAACTCCGGAAATATTCTACCGAATTACACTCGTGCATCAATATAAACCTGATAATTTTCCATTCAAGCATGTTGTCAGTAAAAAAACTGCATTCGGTTATTTTCATATTTTGCTAAAAGAGCCCTCCTCCTTCGGAGTCTGGCACTTTCGACAAAATATGAAAATAAACTCATGCAGTTTTTAGACAACATGCTTTCATGGAAAATTATCGGTAATTTTGAAGCACTTGTGTATTTACTCCCAAAAATAATCTTTGCTGCCCGTTTCCTGCCTAAATGACCATGATCCAAACTCCATAGTCGCTGATTGTTCTGACCTATAATGGGGACATGCGCAGAGAAAGTTTCAGCTTTTATAAAATAACGAAGGTCTGGAGGTCGCGGGCTCTAGGCTATTAGGGAGGCGTGAAATCTTATTCACATCAACTCAATTTGTTAAGCACGACAGTATAACCCAATAAAACATTAAATAATGCCTATACTTATTATTTTATTCCAGTGACGTAGGGTAGAAAAACAATAACATTCTATAACATTTCTCAATTCATCAGTGGGTAAAACAGTACAAAAATGATGAGAACATGATATTTTGTCCCGTTCAGAAGTATAAGTACTATTTTGGAATATCAAGAAGGCATTCAGAAACAAAAAATTACTTCTAAGCACTACTTATATGAAATACTCACGTGCTGGTGTCCTCCAATCACAGGTACCAGATTCTTCATAGTAATTACTGTATAATATGCTAGATTCGACTTCAGATCAGGAAGTTGATTGAACATATCAGTGAATAGAATTGCAAACGATTCGGCGTGAACTATATAAGAACTTGGACTTACTTCGGTCATAATTGAGAGAGTGTACATTCCCAACTGAAAAATAACAACTATGATTTTTTTGTACCTTTCAAAAAACTTCAGAAAAGGGAAAATTTTCAATTTTCATAATGAGATAAATCTCTATTTTTTACAAACGAATTAATTAAAATTGATTTATTTGAAGAAAATAATATTTCAAAATGGCGCCATCTGAAGATGATGAGAATTTTGAGCGCGTGTTCAAATGCTGCAAAAATAAAACAACTAACAATTTTCAATAAAAATTTCGGCAACAGAACAAAATGAATCTAAGAGGTTGTTTTTTCCTGGGAATGGCGTTCATCTCCCAATCTATATCGTACCTCAACAGAAAGACTTATATCAAATACATATTTACACATATTTACTTTACTTTTACTTTTCATTGATGAAAACTTTCATCATTTCCATTTATACCTCGGAATCCAGGGCAGGTCAATGGATCTTCATGAAAGCTGTTGGACTGCATTGTTCAAAGCTCAAATAAAAGAGTTCATAAAAACAAAAATGTGCCATCTTGATTAAAACAATGTTTAACAACAATTCACTGAAAGGGGAAAAAAATGTTCAGAGCAAAGATTTATACATAAGAGATAATATTTGCATAGTGAATTCAATGTAAATTCATTCATATTTCGCAAAAAAACGAGTTACAGCAAAAATTTATTATTATTATTAACTATAGACAGTGGCATTCTTTGATGTTCTCCCCCCTTTTATTTTTTGAAGGAGTCAACTCAAATAAATGAAAGTTGGCATAATGAAATTGATGCATGAATACCATATTTTGAAGTGAAATTGACAGATAAAAATTTCAAGATGGCGACTGTGCGTCACCTGGGAAAATAAATTTAATGGAAAGGGGGTCTTGTGACACATCCTTTTGAAGCTGCTGATGAATACTGTACAACTGTAGAATATTGAGTCAATATCTTCACTTACTGCAAAATGGCAGAACATTCAATAATTTCAGAAAATCCCGGTTGGAAGAGTAAAGTGCAATAGCAATTCGACACTGCGTTGTCGAAGTGCAGCCTTTTCATTTCTCACCTCTTTATCAAAAATGGTTTCACTTCTAGTTAAAGTATGAACAAACTGCAAAACTTCTGGCCAGGCATTATCCGGGAATTCATGTTTTCCTATGATACCAATAAACTGTGCAATTGAATTTTTCACTGGCTTCTCCTGTTCACCAACTAATGCTTGCAGCATTCCTTCCTTTATCCTGGAAAAAAAAGGAAAACCCTTCTTTTTTTTAACTACAGTACTAATTGAAAGCCCGTCACATTCAACCATTCTTTAGAAATGGCCTTCTGACAATCAAGGGCCAGTCGGAGGAGTCATTTATTTCTCCCTAATTCCATATTCTATAACATTCCATAAGTGATTCTTCTAGAGAAAATTCGGTTATTCGAAATACTTAAAAGCGCGTTTCTCGGAATTTTTGTTTACTCCTAAATCTATGCAACATGCAACTTATACTTTTCGTCAACGTTCGTTGCATACCTCAAAGGAAAATGTATTTGGATTCACCCGATTAACCGTAACAGGTCAGAATAGGCGTGGCTAATACCCCCTTAGCCACGCAGTTATCTGCGACAAAGAAAACACGTCTTGTGCCTTCACAAGATGAATCATTTCTTTGTGAAACGAAGCACCTTTTCCCCTACTTTATACATTGTATCTATTATACGGTTTTATAAAAATATCACCACTGTCACCCATTATTGCTAAGAGATTAGCAATAATGGGTGAGAAGAGATCGAAACCAAAGCAATAGCAATGTCAGACGTGAAACCAAAACTCTGGCTGAGATATGTTGATGACATTTTCGTGATTTGGTCACAGGGACATCAGGAACTGGTGAGGTTTTTCAATCACTTGAATGTACTCCACCCACGGATCAAATGCACCAAAGAAATCGAAGAAGACAACAAGCTCGCATTTCTCGATGTTTTAATCATGAAAAAGCCCGACGGTACGCTAGGCCACACGGTATATCGCAGAGCAACACATACCAACAGATACCTGAACGCAAATTCAATTACACGTTCAATCAGGTTGGCAGACAACGAACATCAAAAAACAAGAGCGGAACACGATCAAGGGAACTCTACGAATGAATAACTACTCGGAGAGAATTATAAAAACGGCTTCCAAGAACAAACCGAAACAGCAAAAAACCCCAGAAACACCGGTCATAACAACCAGACTACCATACATAAAAGGAACCACAGATAAAATCAGCAGAATTCTCCGCAAACACGACATAGCTACTTCGTTCGTACCAGAACGTACAATAAGATCGATATTCCGTAGTCCGAAGGACCAGATACCACTGGAGTCCCAGGGAGTTTACGAAGTACAATGTCGGACCTTACCACGTAATTACCCAGACATGATGACAAATGCAGTCGGACCAACGAAGAAAATGGGAAGGACCCAGATCAAAGATACCATCAATGAACACCCCTATATATTGAGAAGTAGAACTCGAATAAATTAGTCGAGTTCGGAGGTCGCAACTCTAGACATCACCTAGAAGATGGCAAATGAGACTTTGCCGAAACGTTGTGACAATTATCCTTCAGAGGATCAAAACACAACACGGAATGAAATCCGAAAAAACAACGCATCATACTTTGTCCGTGAGAATCTTCATGATAATATATAATATATATCATGCTAATATATATATATATATATATATATATAAATATATATATATATATATATATATATATGTATATAATATATATATATATATATATATATATATATATATATATATATATATATATATATATGCTGGCTGGAACTTCCGTTTGATCCGCGTCTGGAATGATTTACTTGTCTACGTTTCGGCTCCCATTTCGGAGCCATTTTCAAGACTTAGTGACCTTGCGTCTGGGTCTGAGTTTTCTTACTAGCTGGCTATCATCACTGGAGATCGAGGATTGAAGGTTGGTTGGATTTAAGGGTTCATTAGTAATTATGGCAGGATCAGGGATCGGACGGTCGATGGGAGGTTCGAACGGATTAGTTCCCCAGTCGGAGTGAATAGAAGTATGTCGGACCAAGAGTGGTTTCCAGGTATTGGGGAGTCTTTGAGAATCGTCGCGTTTATTGAGGCAGTTGGGACGTTTTTCGATTTCAATGGCTTCACGGGTAACTCTGGTTTGGAGGGTTTTGGCTGTGGCAATGGTTTTGGTGTTTTTGAAATCTATTTTGTGACCTGTTTCTAAATGATGTTGGAATAATGCTGAGTTTTTGTCAGAGTTACGGACTGCTAGTTCGTGTTCATATGCTCTACAGGACACTCGTCGGTTGGTCTGGCCGATGTATGTTCTGGGACAGTTAGAGCATGGTATTTCATATATTCCTTGGGTTTCATTGGGGATTGTGTCTTTGGGTGTTCGAAGGTGGATATTTGGTTGTTAGCTGTGAAAATGGTTTTGATGTCATGTCGTGTCAGAATTCGACTTATTTTATCAGTAACACCATGAATATATGGAAGGAAAGCTTTTTGTCGTTCAAGTTCGTCCTTCGGGGGTCTAGGGTGAAGATCTCGGGTTTGCTGGAGTTTAATAGACTTGTGGATTTGGGAATCGGAAAAATCGTTTTGGGTAAGTGCGGATTTGAGCTTTTCCATTTCATTGGATCTATTGTGGTTATCGGTGAGTTTGAAGGACCTATGTATGAGAGAATTCAGAACCGAATTCAATTGTGCTGGGTGATGATGAGACTTGGCATAGAGGTACCGGTTTGTATGGGTTGGTTTGCGGTAGACGGTGTGAGTGAAAGAATTCAATTCTTTGTCCGCAAATCACAAATTTTGCTATGAATTTCGCACCTATTCTATATTTATGACCTATTCTACTCATCCTCCTTGTCTTTCTTTCTTTCTTCAGCTACTTCCATGAAATTCGTAATATTGAATATGCTCACAAAGAGGCACTTTAATGACGTCATGGGAAATTTTATTATTACTGGGGAAAAATATGACCATTCATTGTTTCACACCCTGTATATTTCATTTGTCTCATTTGTATGGCTCAAATGTTCTGGAAATATTGGTAGGTAGGAACGTACAAATATTCAGAGCTATGCCCCTGTGGTTCCGTGTCACACCTCATAGCTTTAATGATTCATTTTGAAATGATTGTTCACTGAGAATATATCCATTGTTATTTCTATTATAGGTATCTATCCAATGAACAACCACAAATGATACAAATCAGTACCTAATAAGTTATAATTTATCCCAACCACTAAATTGGTAAGCCACTGGCACAATGTGCTGTTTGCTTTCGATAGGGTGACAGTCCCCTTCTCACAACACGAACTATGACGAAGTACATCGGGCTCGCTCACGAAGGCTGAAGTCCAGCGTCCAGCCCACATTTCTCTCGAAATTTACTTCCTCCCACATGGCCGTACCCCTTAGAAACTCGAAAGACCGTGAAACAAAATCTTAACCGAGGGCTTGATTACCGATATCTATGATAACTGGCCAGCAATTATAATGATAAATTTCTATTCAGTGCAAAGATCAATACATACAAATACAGTGATTGATGTTAGTAATGTTAAAACGGTCAATGCCACAATTTTGACAGTAATGACATAAATCACTATTGCAAACAGCCTAATTCATTCGGGTTTGAGTTTGTAGAACTATTTTTCGCCAACTTCGTATACCTATTATCGAACAGTACCTGGTTGACCGAGCTCTGCTCGGAATTTTTTTCTGGAAATCATGTTTTTTGGAAATTATATTCAGATACGAATAACATACTGATGAAATATGAATTATATGATATGAATTGGTTATGTCGATCGGTGTGGCGAAGCAGTCTTATATTCAATTCGGATATTTCACTGCTGGTTCGAACCGCTGTAGAGGCAGCATTTTTCTGACGGGCTCGGTACGATATAGGCAATTGTTAGTTTCCTAGAAACAAATCCTGGTGGGCGGGATAACTGAATTGAATACACCATCCGACCCGGCGGCATTGTGGGTTCTTCTGGGTTTCCCTACAATTGACTTACCAAATGAGCTACCGTGGAAGTCGATAAGACGCTTCGGCACCCAAAATGATTAGCCGACCCTTGCTCGCACAAGGCTCTGCCTTCTGAAAACACGAATGAAACGACGTTTTCTAACAATGAAACCTAGCTAGATTTTTTTTATCGACCCCGAAAATCCTTGCATCCAGTGCATACCTAAGCCTTCCTATACACTAAAGGGATGTTACAATCTCAACACTTCTCTGTATTATGCTCCGAAACTCAACTATGCATTCGTTGAGCTTTCAAATATATTATAATACAAATGAGAAATACATTTGAAGCCTCGAGTGATTTCTCTCTTTCATAATTTGCTCTTCATTTCAACTGTATCAAGTTTTTATTTTATATACCGTGTGTCACAGACTCATGGTACACCCCCGTTTTCTCCTTTGTTTTTCTAGCTATATTTTTGAGATTCGGAACATCGAATAAGCTCACTGAACAGCATTTCTCGACATATCTGAAAGAAAAAAACAACTTCCAATTTTTCCGGAAATGACATCAACTTTCGATTCTTGAATGGGACACCCTGTATATTGTTACATGATCGGCTAGGGATGATCATGAGGAATCCAACGATACCAGGTTTGATGATGTTATCTCCAATGACTGCGGAGATATCGCCATTTATATTATCCATAAGCTCAATGAGTGGGAGAGAGAATTGGATTGACCCGCCAGTAAAGTTTCTCTCTCCTACTCGTTGCGCTTATGGATAATATAAATGGCGATATCTCCGCAGTCATTGGAGATAACATCATCAAACCTGGTATCGTTGGATTCCTCATGATCATCCCTAGCCGATCATGTAACAATATACAGGGTGTCCCATTCAAGAATCGAAAGTTGATGTCATTTCCGGAAAAATTGGAAGTTGTTTTTTTCTTTCAGATATGTCGAGAAATGCTGTTCAGTGAGCTTATTCGATGTTCCGAATCTCAAAAATATAGCTAGAAAAACAAAGGAGAAAACGGGGGTGTACCATGAGTCTGTGACACACGGTATGTTCAAATATGTCAAAATTGATCTTTCAAAATAACTCGCAACAGTATATAAGGAAACATGTAAATTTCCGTAGATATACAGGCTCTTCGAAATTCAAACAATTTTTTTCCTACTATCATTTAGAGTATATGGTCACAATGTAAGCTTTTCCCTTTCAGAAGAGGGGGAGGCTCTCTTGTAATTTTGAGTTCAAAGGAAAAATGTAAGCATGCTATTATTGCCACCAATGAGAAAAATTTGAGCCACACCCCATTTCAAAATGAATCATAGATAGATTTTGCACTCAGCAAAATAAAATGAAAATTCACAAGTGTTTACTGTCTTCCGAAAAGGATTAATTATAGCTATTTGAATAACAAGGGAGGAAAGTGCTTCTTTTCCTCCTGAGCATAAAGTTTACACCCGACGCGTAGCGGAGGGCAGTAATCATTCAAGGGAGGAAAACGCACTTTCCCCCCATGTTATACCCATGATTTTTTTGCCTTCCCCAAATAACACAGCGTTTTAAATTCATGTATGAAATTAACAAACAAAATTCATTAAAGAATTAAAACCAAGAGTAGGTACAGCTCCAGCATGCTCCTAAAATTCTGAAAATGCGGAGAACCTACAAAACAAAGAAAAAATAAATAAAAGAAAAAAGTTGTCGCAGCCGGAATTCGAACCAACACCTACAAGCATATTATGAATAGTGAGCGGTGCACCAACTTGTTGCGCTACCGGGACTCACAGGAAACTTCTACGGAATCGTTAAAATAGCGTATTGCTTTATAGCTCTATTATAATATTTGCCGTTCAAATTCTATTTTTCAATATATTCACAACTTGAAAATATCTTACCTTCTCTACTGATTTCTACCTTTTTGCAAAATCCAGGGTGTTTTATAAATAAACGGTAAAATTTATGATTATATAAAAGAATATAGTTTAGGTCCTCAATAGCGTATGTTATGTTCATCGATGACGTACCATGACTCCACTTCTACTCCCTAGAGAGGAAAAGTACGACTTTGCTCCCTACAATGAGGCCAGGAGATGTATGCTTTGGATAGAAGTAGGCGGAAAAAATGTTTTCTTTGGTGGTTTCAATATCATGTTTCCACATATGTTTTGTATAAAATTGTTATGTACAGGGTGTCCCAAATTCGAGCCTCATCATTGGGATCTCGGAAACTAGAAGAGATACGAGGTCGGTTAAATGGAGGCAAAGTTGCGCAATTTGGTGCTCATCAAAACGCCGCTTTGATATTTGAAATATTCCGAATACTTCCGAAGATTTTTGGAAAAAACCGAATATTCGCGATTTCATTTTTATTTTTTTATGACTCTGTTTGAATAGATATAACAAAACAAATTACACATTCTCATTGCTACTTTTTCTGTTCTACAAGATGGTGTTATCAGATTTTCAAACAGACGTTTCGTATTTGAGCTGCCATCATCAACTTTGTTTTTTTAAATACGGCCCTGGATTTTTTATTATGGATTTCAAAAGCTACTAATGTCCCAAAACTAATGATGTATCGCACTTATTCAAAAAGTTTATATTAATAGCATTTTCCATAAGAACTCATGTGTTAGAGAGAGACAAAAATTAGATGTTTAATAGGATTAAAAACAAACTTTTTTTGCAATAGCGCATTGCATAAAACTGAAAAACTAACATAAAAGTGGGTGGTTAAGAAATAATGTAATTAAAGTGTCATCCCTCAAACTGTAGGCCCTAGGCTATATTTACAAAAATAATTGCATTTTATCAAAGTGGCGGTGCATCGTGCACTTCGGCTATCTTAGTTCATTTGTTAATGTTTAAATTATCCAATATTTTGACAGTTCACTGTGCGTTCACTAATCGTTAACGCTTATTAAACCAAAATGACTTTTTCTAACGAAGAAAAACGAGACATGATAAGGATTTATTATATTTCGAATCGAAATTCAAAAACGGCTTGTGAGCGCTATTTGTTGGAATATCCAGAGAGACGGCAGCCGCATTATAGTTATTTTGCTAATATTGATAATAATTTAGCTCAGTACGAAAGTTTTGTTAAGCCAAGAGTTGAATATGGAAGACGAATCGATCCAGAAGAGGAACAAATTATCTTGAACACTGTAAGTTTGAAAACTATTACAAAGTAGAAAGTAAAATGAATAATTTTAAATTATTTTTTAAGGCCAATAATAATCCCCGAGCTTCGGTTAGAGTTTTCGCAGAAGAAGTAGGATTACCGCGAATGAGAGTTTGGAGAACTTTAAATAAGCGTGGATATAAACCTTACAAAATTCATATTAGTCAAACACTAAGACCGGGCGATGCTGAGAGACGATTACAATTTTGTAACTGGTTGCAAAATAGAATTAATGAAAATGACGACTTCCTAAATAAAACTATATGGACAGATGAATGCAGTTTTTCAACAGATGGACTATTTAATAGACATAACAAACACTATTGGTCAATAGAAAACCCAAGGCAGAATCAAGAAGTAAGACCTCAGGGACGACAATCATTTCACGTATGGGTCGGTATGTGGCACAATAAAATTATCGGCCCGTTTTTTCTTGAAGGAAACTTAAATTCCGATAGATATGCAGAATTAATAACAAGAGAATCTGATAACACTATCTTGTAGAACAGAAAAAGTAGCAATGAGAATGTGTAATTTGTTTTGTTATATCTATTAAAACAGAGTCATAAAAAAATAAAAATGAAATCGCGAATATTAGGTTTTTTCCAAAAATCTTCGGAAGTATTCGGAATATTTCAAATATCAAAGCGGCGTTTTGATGAGCACCAAATTGCGCAACTTTGCCTCCATTTAACCGACCTCGTATCTCTTCTAGTTTCCGAGATCCCAATGATGAGGCTCGAATTTGGGACACCCTGTACAGCATAAAAATTAGAGAAATTACAAAAATAAACGACCGCTTGGAAGGGTTTGAATCACGTTCTGGTTGCACTAATAGTATTTTTGCCGAGTATAATATAGAATTTGGAACAAACACTCCAATGGAAAGCCCCTGGATAGTCAATTATCTGGAGAAATCATCAAGTGAAATGCATGTGAGATTTTTATGTAAATATGTTATTGGGATTATGAATGGGAATATTTGGGGGTCCTTTCCCAGTCAGTAAAGTATTTCCTCTCAAATGCGATATTCTTTTATATCGTATGGATTCAATCCCACTTAGTCATGTACAGGCGAAACATGATGGAATTATTCGTGCTGTGGAAAAAAAACACCTCTAATATAAATAAAAAGGTGTATTCCGCAGTGTTAGAGGTTGATGAATGAAACGTATTATCATGGTAATCCGTAAGTTTTGTCACTCATTTTCAAGATGTGAAATATCATGCATTATGTATTGAAGTTTAGTATGTTCTTTGTCATAACCACCGATGGGAAAATTTGAATGCATCCCTCTCTGATATCTGAATACTTTAATCAAACTTTATAATATCAATATATTAATATTAATTATTTAATAATTAATTAATTAATATCTTGATATGTCGTAATTGCCACCAATGAGTACAGTAGAAAAGGGCCGTCCAACTGTCACCTTGGTAATCTAAATATCACTTTGAAAATCTCACATTAATTCATCCACAAGTATCCATCAGCAACAATGCTGGTGGACCAAGGAAACAAACAAACGTATATCAGACTGCTTTCCAATGGGTAGTTAGTTCTTACGATTTACTAATATTTGTAATTCCTATCAAAATATGTTGTATGTCTACTGCTACGAAATCAAAATAAATCCCCTAACGCCGCCGCTGAGCAACATGAAAAAGCCATAAAACGCCGATCGTTTATGAATCGGCGGAAGAACTTTCGAGTGCGTATCACTACGTCGAATTCCCATTACGCCGAATTCCCACTACGTCGAATTCCCATTACGCCGAATTCCCACTACGTCGAAAAGCATCCCCACCACTTACGTCACCAAAACACGATCGTTATCGAAGCTGGATCCCATTCGATGTAATGGGAATTCGACGTAATGGGAATTCGGCGTAATGGGAATTCGACGTAGTGATACGCACTCGCAAAATTTACCGGATATTCTGCAATTTCCTGTTAACCCAATCTGATTTAACCTAACTAACCTAACCTAAAAGAAGGATGAATTTCGCTGTGCTGTTGATATTGAAAGTGCATGTTGTGTGTGGCACTACGCCGAATTCCCATTACGCCGAATTCCCATTACGTCGAATGGGATCCAGCTTCGATAACGATCGTGTTTTGGTGACGTAAGTGGTGGGGATGCTTTTCGACGTAGTGGGAATTCGACGTAATGGGAATTCGACATAGTGGGAATTCGACGTAATGGGAATTCGACGTAGTGACACGTCCCGGAACTTTCGAGTTGTATGTTGTATGATTCCCGATACGACGACCATGGATTCTGGAATATCATAGATTTTTAGGAAGCAGTGTTGGATGTTTATAGCAGTTGAGAAGTCAAAATGTTTTGCAGTGTGCAGTAGTTATATTTTATAGTGTAGTCAATAAAAATAGGTCATTGTTGTTCGGAGTATTATTCAAATAAACGAGCCAGAAATATCGTAACAGTGGTGCCGGAAGAGAGAATTTGCAGATATGTAAAAATCATTTGTGGTGAATACGAGGAGTACGATACGATGGCGGATATGGTGAAATTTATCCAAAACACCAGGAAGGACATCGGACTCCGGATCTGTCTGAATTCAGCCCAAGGCTTTATGAGCAACTACTTTATTGTTGAGAATGGCCTACTAAAGACAGCTTGGAAATCAGCCGGTGGCAAAAAAGTGATTTCCCAACTGGCTATGCATATAGAGAATAAGTGATGCCTGGGAAGAGATTCATGGAGGTAAATCTGGTGTATATTTGGGGTACAATAAGACCTTGGATAAAATACAGCTAAGGTTTTACTGAAATTTCTGGAAAAATTGAGAGTTATTATGGAATTCTATAGGTATATGTGGTAGGTTGAAAACACAGAAAACTACGAAGAAATGATTTATCCACCACGAAATACTGTCTTTTAAACAGTAAGTGAAACTTTTATTGACAAAAACTGAGTTCTTTCGAATTTATACAAACAAATTTGTCAAACACTTTTTCGAGTGCGCTCTGAGGACAGAATCTTGTGAGGGCAAGGGGCGGGCAACTTCGCATTTGCTATTTCAACCGTGAGGAAACCCAGAAAAACCAACAGTACTACCGGGTCGGTGGGTATATCCAATAAAGATATCCCACCTACCAAACAGACTTGAAAAAGGAGGCAGAGTAGCTTCCGAAACGACGCCAAGGAAAAGTATACGGACAAAAAAAAAACACTGTCAGCAGCAGGGGTTTAACGCATACCATGCACCTGTGGGAAGGTATACATCGGTACCACGAAAAGATCCATGGGAACAAGGCTCAAAGAGCATGAAAGGAACTGCAGGCTAGGGCAAACTGACAAATCGGCGGTGGCGGAACATGCACTGAGTGAGGGTGACCACAGGATTGGGAAGTTCATCATCCGGATACGCCTCTATCGGAAAATATTTGAACTATTTCATCACATAAAACAAAAACAAACTTCTGAATGTGAAATTATGCTACACTTCTACACTAGTCTACACATTTGTTTTACACAGAACTTTGCTAAAATTCGAAAAACACAAGGTACAATACAAAATACAACCTAAGCAATAGTAAACATATGTTTTTGACAGATTACGATCAGCTGATTACGGTTTGTTGACGACATTTTGGTACAGACATCAGCGCCCTCATCGGTAGAAATTCTTCCCAATTATGTTTGAAAATGCAAAACTGATTGCCCCCAACCAGGGTTACCATAGCCGACTGGTAAGGGAGGCGATAGAGATCCAAAAACATACGGACAATTTCAACAGAAAAGAAGAAGCGTTGGGTCTAAACAGAATCTGGAATCCCATTCTGAGGAAATCACGGCAGGTAGTGCGGCAACTAATAATGATGATTATTCCCCGAACCCGACAGAAGTAATTAACACTCCAGACTACCTGCAAATTATGTATAACAAATCGAAGATTGAATTTTTAAAATCAAAAATCGACTTTATGATAAGATTTGTACAGGTCTTGACCGTTGGCATTTATGATCACATTCTAATATTCAAAATGTATAGTGGAAGCTATGACTGGAAATTAGAATATGCGAATACCACCATGAACCACTTTTGCGAAGGGTCAAGAATAGACCCCCAGAGCGTGTATTCTCTTTGAAAGCAAAACAAAGAATGAATTTAATTAACACCGACAATTATGAGATTCAGAATATACAACACTTGTATTTCCTGGAATGGCTCGGTCTCCTGGAGATAAGGCACGTTCTTGGGCGCTTCGGTACCACGTAACTTGCATCAATATAAATACGCCTTAAGAAATCGAAACGTTTAGTCATCGGAAATGAGTAAGCCCTGAAGAAGCTGGCCACTCGCGCTAACGTAACGTTAGGAAGAAAATCCAAAGAACGACGGCTTTCAAGCCAGAAGAAAAGTAGTTATACTAAAAGTATACGGATTTTTTAATGAATTTGGTAATGAAATCTCCGATTTCATAAAAATACGATACGTAACTGACGAAAGCACTCAATTTTGCATCTTTTTATTATTGCAGTTACGTATTGGGGAAAATATACCAATTTGCCCTAAAAAAACATATATTATAAGAACTTCGAGCTTTTTCTTTCATTTCATTTCATTTCCAGGGGGAGAAAACCCAAAAAATGGATTCCACAGCTAATAATTGTCCATCGCATTTAGCCAGCCAGAAGAATTCTGCCCCGAACGCGTACTGCACCAGCAGTGAGAGAGCCAAATTGAATATACGACAGCGCCGTAGACCGCTCGACCACTACCGACATTAGTTCTGTACCTTGGCAGAAAAAAGGCCAATGACCTCATTTTGTCGAATTGAGTCATTTGACCCTATGTACTTGAAATATTGCAATGTTCACGTGAAAAAGTGGCCAAAGTCCTAGTTATCTGCAATGAGCAAAATAGTTTAATACTGAAGGCCAATGTCCATTCTTGCTTAATAAAATGAGGGTCAATGTTGGACATTGGCCATTGTTTTTACATTGGTTTTGAAATGAAATTCCTGGGAGTAAGGACATTCTTCCCAGTTGATTGGCGATAGAAAGCAGTGACAATGCGTTACAGAAATAAAACATTTACAGAAACTTCGAATATTTCAATAATGTGCAAACAAGCTACAGAAGATTATCGAAGATGATCAGTAAATATAGGAAGAACCCCTTTCTTGAGGTTATATAGATGGACATAAACAGATTTTTTGAATTTTAGTAGTTTGCCAAGCGGACCACTTGTTCTTCGAGAGAGAATTGATGGTGGACATTCCATTTCCTGGATCAGTGTCTTAAGGTTGAAGTACTACCAGAAAGATTGATTTCGAATGTTTCGTCAAAATCCAGTGGGCATTGAAAATGCCAAGAAGATAGACTCGAGAAAAAGTGTGAGAAGAGATGTATAGGTATAACATCAACAACTGAAGATTTAAAACAAATTAACACAAAATGCTTATCTCTAGCTGACCTCAACAGACCATAATATGAGAATTTTTAGCGATCCACAAATCCGGAAGTTGACGACATACCAGATTTAATTGGTGATCTATATTTTAGTAAACAAATTTTTTTTTGTTAGTGATTCCATCAACTCGAAATTCTATTACACTCCTTTTTTTTCTCTATACTGACTAAACTTGTGTCTAAATGAATTCTTTCATTGCATCACAAAACAATATTCCTCTGAACAATGTATTCCTCACCGATAGTATATAGAGGCCAATGTCCTATTGAATTATAAATTCCGCATGGCCAATGTCCAATTTTTTCCACAAATTGAGAAAACAGCTGATATATTTTGAATCATTTGTGAAAGTTTCAAAACAGCGAAATTCCAAGGTACAGAGTTAGTTCTTAGTATAAATGCAGATTGTACGACATTTTCCAAAGCAGTGCTCAAGGGAGATTTTCTACCCACCTGTTCCGCACATCCGAGTTCAATTTACTCCACTGGCGTTTTTTACCGAGCTTTCGCCTCAAGAGAACAGCAGCCGTTTGTCTGATTTGTGGATGCGACGAAGAAACCAAAACATCACAGAGAGCTGGAATTGCTCCAGGTTCTTTGAAGGCTGCTTGGAGTTCCTTGGTTCCCTGATGAATCAAAAATATACGAATCAACAATGAGTTATTCAGGCTACACTTAAACTTTGAATGCAATTCGTCAAGTTATTATACTTTTGTGAGCAATCACAAATAGAGCTCCCTCACAACGCGAAAACGATAACATTGGATATTTATTTAAGTTCTGCTTTCAGATAAGAAAGTGAATAATTGCGCATATTCAATCAAAATTTGCAAGAATTTAGAGTAGCCTCTCAAAATATTTGTCTTCGAAAGAAGCCTAATTATAAGACAGCTTTTGCAAGAGAATGTGAAAGAATATATGATGACGTTGGAGTTATTCTGTACAAAATAATTGACGATTTCAAATGAAATATTTCTTCAAACTAGTAAAAAAAATTGTTCTAAAATTGTTCGTTTTCGTTAACCAGCTGACAAACGTCAACCCTCAGAAGTCGAAACTTGTGCGAGCAATGGATCAACGAGGCCTTACCTTTTAACGTGCGATTACCCAGCACGGTGGCCCGGCGAGGATTCGAACCCCGGCCTTTCGCTTGATAGGCAGATATGCTATCCACTACACTACCGAGACCACGTAGTAGAATGCAACAAAACATAATCACGTGCTCCCGTGAGTGTTAAAAAAAATTGTCCTGATTGTTGCATTGTACAAAGCTGTGTTGCTGAAAAGCTGTATTGTTGTGATCGTGTGTAATTATTATTTTTGTTGAAAAATTTCGGCGGAGAAAGTTTGTCATATTGGTCCTACCAGAAATACACCTGGGACTCAAATGATCCATTTGTTGAATCAACTCAAGGTAGATTCAGGGAATGCATAAACACAATTGAATGAGTGAATATTATATTCATATCTCCAAGGAACAATGCTTCAAGAGAATGAGTTTTGCCCTACACATGATCGGACGGTTCACCATTCTTATTTTGTTCGCCTAAATTCCTCTACACGAAATTAAGAAACTGGCAAATTGTTAGAATAGATTAAAAGTATATCGAAAGCATAATTTAGGACACAATATTGTTCTGTAGAATGTACTTTGTAGGCATTATATTTATTTGGCATGATGAAAAAACACGTCTAGTAGATTCAAGAAGCCCAGCGTTCCTACAGTAACAGGTGTTCAGATTCTCCCCATCGGTTCTTTTATTTACACTTCAATAACTTTTTGAACACTTCATGACTCCGTGAAGAGTTTGGTGTAATTGTAAGTAATATTATTGATTTCTACTAAAACTTTTCACACTGTGTCAAGACCCTCAGTTTTATATATAATAGCGGCAAGAGAGTCGAAAGCCCGTACAGCTGCAGCAAAATAGCAAATCATAGCTCGCAGGCAATATATCAATGGGTACAAGATATATTGAGGATATGCCGTCCTTTGGAGGGGACGTAAAGCCGTCGGTCCCGAGTCCATGAATGTTCAAGATCCCTCTATCTCTGGTTGGAAAACCAGAGGGTTCGGCAAAATTTCCGGTTGGGGAAAGTGTGCTCACCGGCGTCGGTGATTGGCCTTGGTAGCGGAAATAGGCCGACGTTAAATAAAGAAATTAAAAAAAAATAGCGGCAAGATAATTCTGACCTACTAGTAAATTCTGTAAAATACGTTGCTTCATTGGCGTGATATTTTCTCTGTGGTGGGTTTTTGCTTACCCAATATTTGTGTTCAACCCGAGTTTTTCGAAACCATATAGCAAGAATATATTAACTATGCCACTTCTATTACTGAAATAAACATATGCTTAATTGAAAACCCAAGAATATCATTTCTCCAACGTTGCTCAATCCATTGAAAGAAAAATTGTCAAAATCGCTCGATTAGAAATCGAATAATACCGTCTTGAATAACGCGTTTTTCGTTTGGAGGCGTAAATTTCAGGTTGAGGGCGGGTACTTTACGACCTGATTAACAATCGGTTAAAATAATTGGTGCTTAGGCTATGCCTTCACTATGCAATTGTCGGTTTGTGGTGACTTTTCTCGGCACCGATTATTTCAATGGACTGTTAATCAGGTATCAGGTCGTAAAGTACCTACCCGCCCTTAGTATTCTATCTCTTTCCTTCCGATTCGTTGCGCGTCGCTCCAAACGTTCCAACTTTCAAGTATTTTATCAATTTCGACTTGAATGCACTTTTGCAATGCAGTACCTTCAGAAGTATATACAAATTCCTATTGTTTGACACCTTATTTACTGTTTCACGATAAATAATTACAATTGATCCTTGAACAGTTGTCGTCTTTGATTCTCAATTTTACAGAACATATTTGATGAAACTGAATTTTTTTCATGAGATATCGAGAGGTCCTTCCTTGGTCTTTTTGAGGGTAATCCAAGTTTTTCTTCATGAGTCGACCAGAAAAATGTTTGAAGTAGGTGGCGACTCTGCCCTTTTCAAGAAAAAATATCAGTTTCTTATGCGATTCCCACTGACAATTGGTTTACAAAACAGCGACACGTATTTCGCTATGCTTTCTCAAACATGATGGATAAATTGGAGAAATGAGAGCTGAGGATCGAGGAAGGCAAATTTTTTGGTTAGATATAGCCACACGCTTGAAATTATTCTAATACTATCCGCATTCCGAATTCAATACTTTTTCATAGAAATGCGACTGACAGTAGTTTATTTCCATCAGTTATCAGAGGAGCGCCGTAAGAGTTATACCTATGAATCCAGGGCCGCTCAATGGATCTTCATAAAAAGTGTTGGGACTTCATTGTGCAAAGCTCAAATAAAAAAGAAACAAAAAATGTGCGATCTTGATTACAACAATTACAATACAAAAAATAATCATATTTCATCAGTATGTAATTCCTATCGAATTATTATTTCCAAAAAACACGATTTATCAAAAAAAAACGAAATACTGAGCAAAGCTCAGTCGAGTATATCCCTTAGAGATGAATTGTGCTGATGATTTGGACTTAACTCAGATATCAGACAAAGCAGTGTCTACAAGAGAGACCGAAAGTAAAGAGACTGAAGAAACACAAGAAAAAGGCAACGTGTGTTCCGAAAATCCTGAACCACTTACGATAACTACTAGATATGGTAGAAAAGTGAAACCTGTTCAAAGATTTTCTCCGTAGCAATTTGAGTTGTTGAACAAGGTTCTACAACTCAAGGTGGGAGTATGTCGCAGATAGTTCATTTTCTGAATGTGTTATTCTTATTTTGTACGCATTGTATTTTTCTAACAAGACTGTCAAGTTACTGTCATTGATATATGATTGATGAGTCAATTGTATTGAACTTTCTTTTTGAATATATTTTGAGTTTGTTAAGTACTTTTACGTTTCTGATCCGTATATTTCGTCCTACATACGACGTATTCAGTCACCGGGTAGGTGAACTTCGAATATTTAACATCCAGGTACTTATTACTTCGTAATAGACATTTTATAATTCAATAAAATAATGTTCTATTGAATTTCCAAACTCTGACATTTACATGAACAGAATTCATGATGTCATTACATTCATAATTAATTTATACAATTATTTGGACATCAAATTAAATAATAATATCAAGGTTCATATACATAACAATACATTCAATTACAAGCAGATCGAATATATTTGAGACATCATGCAGCCTGTACATACATTACTCGAGCGGTAATCTTTTGCCGTGAAAAATAAAATTTTCCAATAATGTGATAAACAAAAGATATTAACAACAGATTTGGTCACATGAATCACATGATAATGATTTTCCATTGTTATTTTTCCATAATATTAACAATGTGCTTTCAAATAGGACACATGATCAAATTCCTCATTTTTTGATACCTGTCCTACCTGAGCTCCAGCTATTAATACCGAGCTGGGCTATTAAGCAAATTTCTCTTCATATAGGGTGGGTATAGGGACTTTACACAAAAAACTAGGTCTGGTGAAATACATACTACAGGTATCCGCCCACTGGCTCTTGGACTTTTCATATATCTGGTCGATAACGCCAAAAAACATACTAGATTCGTCGTTGAATTTTACTGGACATGTTGAGTTAATCATCAAGAAAGCTAACTGTAAGCTTAGGTTTATTGATAGAAAAACCACGCTATGAGTTCTCTCGCATCTCAATTAACTATGGAAATGCATTTTCTAGACGCCATGCTCAACGCCTACAACTCATCTAGAACTCATCAGGTCTTATAAGAGATCTTGGAAATTATATTTTTTTCGAATATGTATTTATGAGGCAGCATCAACCATAACCGTGTAGGTACAAATCTATTAGTTTGACAAAGGTTGAATCAAGTCATTTAGAAGATCTGAGGGGTAAACAACTCTGTAAAATCCTTACACCAAACTGAATTATCAGTAGGGAATTGATTTAAGGGAGTACTGAAAAAGTGATGATTTTATTGAATAGGTTTTACCAAGTCGGTATTTCATAATTAAGCTTCAGTTAGTGAAAAAAATGTGTGGTATCGCGAGAATATTCCACATTCCACAATACTTGAAGATCATCAAACGTTTTTACGAGTGTGCCCAGGAGACAGAGTTTATTCATTTTGAGACAGGAAAACCCCACTGTGAAAAATGCTTTCGATAAAGCTCTCTTGATTTAGTACCTAGCAAGCATCGGTGAAACTATTAGCATCCCAATTTTTTTTAATCTGGAAAGCGTGAGCTGAAAATTCCTATCACGTGGAAAGTGAGGTTACAAAATCTGTTAATGTTAATATCCTTCAATGTAAAGTATACAACAAACCTCTTGAATAGTTTTGCTGTTGGCCACTAGTAACTTCGAAAGGATTTCTTCCATGGTTTCAGTTTCTTTGAACGTCAAAAATAATTTTCGAAAACTTTCAAAATTCCAACCTATAAATAGGAAGGTTATGATTCACAGACTCACAGAATAGTAACCAAATCAAACCGGGCAGTTCTTTGGAAATTAAATGCTTTAAGCGGCACCATCTGAATGTCACATTTATTTTGTGAAATTCAAAATTTATAGTTTTTTGCAAATCTTCATGAAACCCGCCACGAATATTACTGTTGAAATTTTAATAGAAATACGCAGAGAATTTCTCCATGTTTTCATTTTCAACAATCATCTTACAGCCTGTGTTCTGTGTTATATTTAAGGTTTTATTATAGAACTCTCGTCTGTGGTTTTATTGGAGCTGCATTCAAAAATTTGAATAGGAATAGAACGGAAAAGTCGTGACATCACCTGACAGGTTGGTATTACTGACATGTTTCCAAAAATTCCAAATAAATTTGGGCCGTGTTCCCTTACCCTGTCTGGGTTGCTGGTACTGGTTAACCGATAACGATATTTGGAAACGGAACGCGGCCTTGATTTGCATGTAAATCTCCATAAGTGAATTTTTGAATATATTTGTTGTTTATATTGTGAGGAACAAAACCATTGTGATAAGAGCCTAGCTCAGTTATTCATAAAAAAATAGAAACAGGTGATACTAAGATTCCTTTAAACCCTGGTGTTTGGACTTACCGTAATTGTTTGGGGTGAAATTGGCGATACATGTCTTTTATGATGGATGCTTACCGATCGACAGCCCATGTTATTTGTTTAGAATACCGGCCAAATTCCCCATAATTGTGTCACTTTACTTTGATTTCGTTTTTCATAAATATGAGATTGAATTCTTTTATTTTCTTGACTACTCGAATTAAAGGTTATAGTTTGTCAATCAATCGGTTGACTATCCAATTCCCCAACCAAAAGTCGAAAAAAAATTCAAAACGGAGTTTTTCCAAAAAAAATAGAAATATTTGTGGAAAGAAAATAGTTCGTAGCAAGTGCAAAAATGTGTGAAGGTAATGAGTTTGAGGTGGGCTTCTTTGGTTTTATGATGCAGAGAAGGTAAAATAGGCCTGTCTTCCCAAAATTGAAAGGCGAGAAATCGCCGGGATTTACTTCCTCATTTGTATTCTACACATCGTAGTACAAGTTTTTTTGAGAATATTTCGTGAGAGTGGAGATATTTGATAACAAAAATTCACCTCGAATCTAAAAGCAAATCGTCAACTCTCCAAAGAGGAACAAGTTTCAAGCATGTTTCCATTATGCTTCAAGATCATTGCGTGAATGACAGTATATTCTAAAGATCACTTGTATCATCTTTCGGTAGGTACTGCACATCGCAAGTCGTATTTATGGCTCATTTAGACTTCTGGTGAATACAAAAAACCCTGGTACTCTCTCACATGTTTCAAATCAACAACTATATGCATCTCTGAATTAAAAACGAAGGAAACTATAAATGGGGAATTGAATCGAAACTACGATGAACAAATAAGAAAATTCAAAATCAGCTGGAAGTGGGACCTATCTTTCAGATATAAAATTGATCAACATCAAATCATCTGACGTTGTAACGGCTGACAATTCGCGCCAACTAGCGATTAAATTGAGAACCACTCCACGATACGTAAAAATTACATAAAAGTGTCGCCATATAAATCTGAAATCTACTAAACAATGTGACCATCCACTCAATTTCACAGCGAATGGATTATCCTGGCACCACAACGACGCCGAAGTTTATTACAGTACAGATATAGTAGCAGACAACTGAAGTAGGTAACCAAAGAATTTAATCTCCACTCACTCACTGGCTCACTGGAATTCCTTGAAAATGCACGAGACAACACTTTCACCTACCTACATCACTAAGCACTAGTCAACTGATTCAAACTGATACGGATACGATTCACTGAACACTAAGAAAATATCACACGCGAACTACATATTCATTTCATCAAATTATATTCATTACTGAATTATATGAATGGGAGAATGGGGGCTACGCTAGGACTCCCATGCGTGGTTACCAATTCTCTGGCCATGGCCGGGGACCATAACATACATTGTCCGTGACTTCACCCCATAACTTGAAGTTTAATTATCTTGGGCAAATAATAAGATTTCTGGCCTGGGCCTTCGAACTTGCAAACTGTTTTCCTCGATTGAAAACATCTTCACTGTGCAATGGGTGTATGAATAACTAGATTTTTTGAGCCAAATTCCTCGTCAAGAGTACCAGAATTTTTGCCATATCTACCTGCACTGCGTGTTACACAAACAGTTGTAGAAGAAATTTCAATAGTTATCGGGCGCTTCAGTATAGTGCAGTGCAGTCATAAAAGACGTTATATAAATACTAATTGACCTTATTTATTTTTTAAAATAAGTTTTAACGGTGAATATGAATATGATTATCAGTAACGTTCTTTCAACCATAACCTTATTTCTTGAATTGGTGGTTGGAAATGTAAAAATTTAGGTTTATGTATGGCGAATTGGTTATGATTTGTAGTTTAATAATTATGGAGAACCTACTGCGGAAGCGGTCACTAATGTAGTAGGCAAAGATGTTGATAATATGGAATTCGTAATATTGGATATCAGTTTCATCGACAGGGCCCCAAATGATAATTTTGAATTGAAGAACTCTCAGATATTGAAATAAAACCTAAAATCCGTTTCGAAAAGATCATACACAGAGTATTGCAGGTGTATTGGAATTACCCAATTTGTATTTGTACACAGGCAATGAGTCGATAAAAATGAAAAATAATGTTATTCCTTAAGGACGTGAATTTAACAACTTGCGAGGGCTCACGTATGTAACCGAACTCGCACGAACAATTAAAATAAGGGAAAAACGAGACCAGCATAACATGAGTATAAATAAATTCAGGTACTATCCTGAATGAGGGTACATGAGCGCATGCTCAGATGTCAAAATAAAATCGTTTCCTGGAGTGCGCGTCCTGGCTGAATGCGCCGTACGGAAGCAAATGCCAAGAAATCATAGAGAGAGAGAGAGAGAGAGCGCGTCCGATAACTCTTCATTCGCAACTTTTCAGTTTTCAGTTTCATGGGCGGAGCGCTGGTTTAAGGACCTACGTTGCGATTAAACTGACGACTTATATACGATGCTTGCCATCTCAATATTAATACCTCTTCTCTGTTGACTACAAGCTGATTACGAAATGGGAGTTAGGGGACACCCTTCGTAAATCCTCAACTTATCGAAAACATCAGAGTCCTAGAGGTCGATATAGCAAAGGACTCACAAAGAAAAAGTAAATATGAAAGATGCATATATATAATATCTCTCATTCTCTAATTACTTGGTAATTCGGAAGATTAATTTGGATGAAACTGAATAGTCGGGGATGTATGAAATCAGTTGTGATTAAAAAAAAAGCATTGATCAAAGTTCACAAGATATAAGTTGCAAGAGCAATAATTATGCTTACATCCGATACGGATAACGGCACGGCACGCTCTGAATGAAGATCAAAAAAAAGGAATTGGATACAATTTTATGGGTAGTTTTTCCATCTCTGAAATGATTATGTTTAGTATTAGTCTCTTCTCCTGAAGAACTAACTTAGTTGGCAAAACATACGTCGAACGCGAGTGATATCAATTTGGTGTTAGGATAATTGATCTCGTATCGAAAGTTTTTTTTTCTATGGTGAGGTCATTAAATATAAGTATAAATTATTGAGCCACGGTGAAACCTATTAAAAAGGACTTCTTAATTTAATTTTTTTCATACTTATCGATATAAGACATTCTGTAGTGTACCCAAAAGGCAGAGCCCTTATTTTTATGGTTGTCACTGCAGAGCCAACTTCTCGTCTAACTTTTTGGTACACTGATAAATGAGAGACTGAGAGGCATAATTATGACGGTCAAGATCCGTCATTTAAGTATTTCCTCACACTGAATCAGGTAGTGATCGATAGCCTAGTGTAATAAGAAACACACTGGCTAGGAATTAGGCCCGGTTTCACCAACGCCACTTTGATCGTGATTTTCTTGAGATGCAATTAGTTCAAAGCGCTACTTTGATTTCGATACACGTTTCCTTGCGTTTCACCGTTGAAATAGCTCGATTATCATCCTGCGATTAAGAAAGCCAGTTTAAGAGACCATAAACGACCATCTAGCATACACGTGAAGTAGCTGAGTCAGGGTTCAGTATGCCGTACCCCTTGAATTTTCATATCAATTTTTGAAATAGTTGCCGTAATGAAATGGAAGCATAATCCTAAGCTTAAAGGAAGTGTTAATGTGTGTTGCATGATTGCTGAGAACTGAGTTTGTCGTCCGCTGTTTATGGAAAGGCAAAATGCAAAAGGCGAAGCCTAAAAATAGCAACACTGACCGATGAATAATGCTTTGTATCATAGGTTAACTAATCCCACTAATGTCTGCTATATTTTGTTGGTAAAATATGGTAACATAATATCATAAGCGCAAAACAGCTGGTTTACAGGTAACATAATTATTTCTGACAACACAAACATAGCCAATCAGAACTTATAATACATGATAATAACAAAAACATGTTCACCTACCTCTATCAGGCAATTCAGATCACGTGTTGTCTGGGAGGCAAACAATAAACAAACCAATTAATTTTTGTTTTTACTGGTTTTATATTTCATCGGCAAAACTGTTGTAAAATAGGTGTTTTCATTTAAAATTATTCATTATTATTATTCAAAATTATTTCATTTGTGTCTATCATCCAAATTATTAAAATGATCACCCCTTTTTCGAATCCAACGGGGCCGTTGAACGACAAATTCTTGTTCGTTTTCACAATCGCCTTGAAATGCAGGATAAATTGATAGGCGAACGGTAATTTCAAAAATCACATAATCTCTTTCTGGGGACATAAGATAAATCTTATTATATATTTGCCAAAAAATACCAAAGACAATATTACAACTTTGAAAACCCTTTATATGTTTCACTGACAGATGTTACTGGATATATGCTTAGTTGCATAATCGCTCATATAATGCGTGATAATCATGGAATCCTGATCAGTATACATAATCGAGTCTGGTGAAACGGAATCGCAAATATTCCACTTAGCAAGATAATCCAGATAAAAGTCATTAGTGAAACCGAGCCTTAGTGATCTAGAGGCCTAAATACCTTTGAGAGTAATTAATTAACCCTAAAAAATGTCAGAAAATAAAGGTACAACTTCGGTCGCTATGAGCACCTTTTTGTGAAAAAAAAATTTGGATCTTACCTTAAACGGTCTCCTCTACAAATATTTCCTAAAAAAAATCAAATTTCTCTTTTGAAAAACACGAAATTTGCTCTTTTTCTGAACAAAACACCACACATGCCATCAACCATTATTGTTTCAAAAATGCACCACTTTTCAAATCGTCCTCAAATTGTTGTGATGTCATGGTACAATGACAGCCAAAACTAATGTATTTGCTATGTTGGGTGCGCTGCGTAACACCCAAAGTGCATAACACCCACATTTCGTTATGCTCACAATTCGTAACACCCACACTCTCCGAACATACCCGAATGATGCACTGTTGCAAAATTCACCGGATATTCTGCAATTTTCTGTTAACCCAATCTAAGGGGCATGGCCCAGCTCTTCAGGTTGACTGACAGACTGACAGTCATTCGACATCTGAAGTTAAGCAACGCCGAGCGCGGTTAGTACTTGGATGGGTGACCATGCAGGGAAATACCGTGTCGAAAGCCCGTACAGCTGCAGCGAAATAGCATATCATAGCTCACAGACAATATATCAATGAGCACAATATATATTGAGGATATGCCGTCCTTCGGAGGGAACGTAAAGCCGTCGGTCCCGAGTCCATGGATGTTGGGCTCGTTGAAGATCCCTACCTCTGGTTGGAATACCAGAGGGTTCGGCAAAATTTCCGGTTGGGGGAAGTGTGTTCACCGGCGTCGGTGATTGGCCTTGGTAGCGTAAATAGGCCCACGTTAAATAAAAAAAATAGAATTAGGCATTCCAGATCACGTAATGTCTGGGTGGCTAACACAAGTTTCAACCAATCACACACTCGTTTGCAAAAAACAAACGATAGTTTCTGGGGGGCAGATGGCGCCGTATTGGTTCATTTCGATTCATTTGACATTTTTGACAAGTATCTGGAATGCCTAATAGAACCCAATCTAACTTAACCTAACCTATAAGAAGAGGGAATTTGGCAACAGGGCATCATTCGGGTATGTTCGGAGAGAATGGGTGTTACGAAATGTGGCCATAATGAAATGTGGGTGTTACGCACTGTGGGTGTTACGAAATGTGGGTAGAACGTGATGCTCCCGCTATGTTGCCGCCCTCCTTGTTATTGTTGAGAACTGAATATATTTATGTTGACTTCTGAAGACTGTTAAATATTTTGATAAAATAATGTTTTTTTCTGCTTCAAATGTCACAAACAAGTGAATGAGGGCGTGTGTGGGTTTTAATCGAAAGAAGAACAAATTTTGTGTGTTTAAACAACAGAAATTTGATGTGGAAGAATGGTGAAGTTATACAACAAAATGCACCTATATCTCCGAAAGTAGAGGAGACCGACGAAAATTTTATTTGGATTATTTGTAGAGGAGACCAAGTTACGCAAGTTCAACATTTTTTTTTAAGTTGCTCATATTGACCGAAGTTTCAGCAAAAACAACAACTGTAATCATTTGTGGTATGATGAATGAAATTAATTAATTCTGACGATAAACAGAATGAAAACCTGAGTACGACCTCTTCCAATATACCGGGCCGAGCGATCTGTCGTTGTATTCATGTAGGTATGTATTCTGGTGAATCTTAAATAAGTGATTTTTCAATATGATATAATATTCAATTTACAAAAAAGTTTCGAAAAATATTGACTTGAAAATTTTTTATGTGCACCATAATTGCAATTATTCTTGAATATTTCTCAATAATCTAGGGATAGTCGAGAGCTTTGTTCTTCACAAGAAGGGTGGACTATCAAAAGTGAAACAATTTGTTCTGGTCTTTGCATTGGATTATCGGTTATAATTGCACGAGTGCAAAAAAATTACCGATAATTTTGCAAGAAAGCGTGATATATAAAAATTGCAAGTTTATTTTCATATTTTAGCGAAAGTGCCCGAGTCCGAAGAACGAGGGCTCTTTTACAAAATATGAAAATAATCGAATGCAATTTGTATAAGATATCACGCTTGAATGCAAAATTATCTGGTCATTTTTATGCACGAATGTAATTCATTGGAATATTTCACGAATAAAGAAATTCTCAAGGAAATGTTATTTTTTGTTCATTTATACTTTCCTCTATAGATTGTATGGAGTACTCACCTAAACGCGAAATGTTTTTCTATTTTTGAAGTCTATCTGACATTTATTTGTGTTGTTTACTGACGTCTACCGATACAGTTTCAAATGTGTTGTTATGGTGACTTGATACAATGCAATTACCGCAGTAAGTTTTCGATAATTGCATTGCTCTTATGGGATATTTTATATATGAGGGAAATATTCAATTTCATTCAACTTCTAGGTACATCAATATTAGGAAGTATAAGTACCATAGTGGAAATATTCTGTTGAAATGGTTTATCGTCTTTTATTCATCCAAATGTATATTGACAATTATTAAAATATTCTGAATTGTGTTTCAAAAGGTAAAATTGCACCAAAGGTTGTTTAAATATTGTACAACATATAACATATTTTGTCTAAATTAAAATAAAATAGTTTAGTATGATAGTGAGTCGTATGCATTGAATGTTGTTCCTAATAATGTTCACTTCGTTAACGTTTTTTACAGTGTTTTTTAATGGTCACATAATTGTTCACAAAAAAAATATATTTGAAATAAACCTTCACACCTAACAGCAATACATTCCATATAGAAAACTATTATGAAGTTGAATCGTATGAGCAGTACAGCTTCTAAATGCTATGCCATATGTTAAAAGCATAAATATTATCAGTGTAAGATACTTCAATTCAATTATGAAGTAACGTGTTGCACATTCAACCAGTACTCTCTGCAATCACTGATATTCATAGCTGGTGCCGAATATTTCAAATGATATAAAGATATAGTTGAAAATATTAAACAATCTTATCGACTAATAGATCATATGATACATAGCTAATAAAGCTGTACATCTTACTGTTAAATATGGGTTGCATCATTTCCGATTGAAAGTGATACTGCAAATGATTCTTGCTAGATGAGACAACATGGCTGGTTGATGCAGGTATCAACATTAATGGGACATGTTACAATCGAAGATAAAGGTGGAGTGCTTTGCTGACTCGAAGGCTAGAAGCAACTGCCTTCGGGAGGCTGAGTGAGCTTCATATTTTCTTTTAAAGTCATCAATCTACGCAGCTCTTGCAGGACTGTTTTGATGGAGTAATCTCTTTGCCACCTAGCTAACACAGGAACTTGCTTGTTGTCCACCTATAATAAAAAAAAACGACTAGAGAAGATTGAAATGACATTGAAATTTGGCATTGCTCGCTATTTGTTCAAGATGGAGGAAAAGTTGTCATCCTGACAAATTTTGCAATTTTGCTTCAGTCATTAATCGTTTTCAAAAAAGCCTTCTTAAAATTCCGTGGCTGCACAAAATATAACTTACAAGGGTCAACTTTATGATAAGCATTCTGTTTTGAATGGGTAACAACCCTGTCAGTTACCTAGCATTTTCTCTAATTATTATTTAAGATCACACAAGAAAAACAAACATCAAAGTTATATACATCGGTTTTGGAATCGTAATCTGTAGATGTCGCGTGATATACCTTAAATTCATATTTGTCTAAAGCCATCCTTGACAAGGATATTATTGGCAAGATTAAGGAAACATATGGCCAGAAGGCCCCGCCCACATCCTTCGTTTTGAAAAGCCGACATTTCAATGAGTCGTTTGAACAATGTTACTCTATATGAAGATGAAGAGTAACATTTTGATGAAATATAATTCTTTCCTTGAATGATACTCTTTATATATCTAAGCGATTTGATCTACTGATATTGTTTTGTCCTTTGAATAAAATACGAATTCAATTAGTTATATAAAATCAGATATAAAATGACCTGCTTCAGATATATGATTCAACTTTCATTGCTTAATGCGTCCTTTCGGAAGTTCATTCAGGGTCGATTCGTCAGGCCAAGCGTGTTAATACTGTTACGCCCTAGCGCCGGCCCTGACCATATCGTAAACGCGAGGTGAAGGACCCCGCCGTAGCGTCGTCATTTTCCAAGAACTGTGTTTGCCGCCTGGAGAATTCGAGACGCGTCATCAGGGCTTCTCTCGACGATTCTCGATTGGCACGCAGATATATATACGGGACCGGTTTCGCTGCGAGGGGAGAATTTGTATTACGGAGAGTTAGTTAGTCAGAGAGTTTTTATTCGGAAGAGAATTTGTATTCAGAGCTAAGTGGAGCGAGTTTAGTAGAGCTAAGTGGAGAGAGTTTTGTTATTGCTAAGTACAAGGAGTTGGAGTATAGAATTTTTAGTACAGAGAGTTTAGTGCCGAGCATTGGAAAGTTATCAGAGCTATTCAAGTGATTGTGTTGTATTGTATTGTGATAGCGAGTTATAATAAAAGAAGTTTAGTGTTGTTTGGTGTTTTAATCGACGAACCCAGAGGAATATCGTAACAGTGTTGTCAGAATGAGATTTTCCAAGGGAGAAAGCGTAACAATACGCAATGACTATTAACAAGTCAATATCTCATGATTTGAACTGGAGGAAATCTGAAGGGTTTTCATTGAACATATCTGGAATAGTGTTTGGAAAGTCTCAAAATTTGTGAGTGAGTCATCCGAACAACATTCTCATTCAGAAGACGAATTTCCATCTGATACTTTACTCGTCACAATTTTTCAAAGAAGTGGTTCTGATTTCGAATATCAATTACTTTAAAATTTTGGAGAAGCAAACTGTGCAAGACCTGGGATATCAATAATTTCCTTCCACTTGGAAAGGAAATTTTGTTACCATTCTAATTTTTTGGGATATAAAGTGTACGGTACGTAAAAAGGAGCAGATTTGTCCATGGCGTGATCTTCGAACATTTGTAGATTGAACTGAAAAAGGCGGCAGCGTATAGTGATCTTGCGGCTTTGGGAATCATTTTGATGGTAATCGAATTCCGTTTGAGTTTTGACACTGTGATGTTAAACGGTGAGTGTTCAGAATAACTTCCTGGAACGGCAGCAGAATTTGTTGGAATAATAATTGGTAACTCTTGTGATGAATCTTGGCATAATAAATTTTCAAACCAGTGGAATTTTTGAGATTATTGGAACAGATTTTACAGAAAGATGTTGATATGACAGTAAAGCTCTTAATATAATTTTATAATAATTATTGTTTCTCCAATGTACTCTCTTATATTTATGCTTCATCTTCCCAACTAAAGAGCATTTGTTCAACTGTTTCAACATAAATTGTTTATGTATCTATTTCAAAGCAGCCGGAGTTAAGAATGACTAAGTATTAAACTAGTACTGAATCTTGGTCAAGTTACGACATCAAACTTGAATTTGAATGCATCTTTTCAACAAAGGATAACCCTCGTCATTGCCCCCTCGGTTTATATAGCAGAACGGAAAATATACCTTTGAAACACAGTGAGAAAGTAGTGTGAAGAGTACTGTCGTCCGAAAAACTATGTATAGCTTATCCAAACCATACCAGCACAAAGTCAACTACTTTTCCAGTTGCACACTGGTAGTGCAGACAATTACGAAAGAATACTAATAAATGTTTATCTTACTATACGTCACAGAGATTGCTGGGCATATACGTCATAAGTTATTTGCCAAGAAGATTGGATACGCTGTACCGAACGAAGTTTTCTCTGAAACTTTTCCTAGAAACCAATTACCCTAACACCAAACTGATATTTTTGCACTCGATTCGTGTTTCGCTAATAAGGTTGGCATCTTCAGGAGAAGAAAATTGATACTAAATCTAAAGACTAAGGTTAGGTGTTTATATACCTAAAGTTTTCCGGTCCGATATGGACTTTCTTTGTTACTGCTACTTATTCTAATTAATTTCTCGATAATGAACTAGTGCTGTCACTACCTGCAAAGTTTTTTGGTCCATCATCTGTTATGATTGATTATCCCGATTACTTTCTCAACAATAGATTGAAAAGCGGGCTGAAAGGGATAGGTCCCCTGTCACCGTTCATGTTGGTTTTATATTTTGCTGTTTTTAGACTCTCACATGCATCAAGTAGTCTTATGTCATGCACATGCTTGATCAATTTAGGATTGCTTTCACCAATTTTGTGGTAATTGTCTAGAGCGTGTTGGGCGACACAGGATTTTTCTACCCTTCTGTATTTCATGTGTGCAAAATGCTTCTTGAAATGAGTTTAAATAGCTCGTCGGCACTGGCCGATGTATTTGTTGTTGCAATTTTGACAACTGATTTCGTGAATTCCCAACTTCTTTGAGCTTTCTAAATTATCTTTTGGCTTACCAAGAAGCTGTAGTAATTTGTTAGAAGTTTTATATGCAGCTTTCATATTCACATATATCGAATATCTGTTGAAGTCCTCTAGTGTTTTGAGGTTCATATTGGTATTACTATAAACTTTTCATTACTAACATCTTTTTGAAAAGTCGAATTATATCATCAAGTATCTCTGGGTTAAAACGGTTAACTTCAGCTACGTACCTAATCACTCTCCTTTCATTGTCGTACCTTTTTACAAAGGAAAAGTTATTAACCTATGGACAAGGAATTGCAGGGCCGCCATTTTATGTTGTGGACAATGATTCGAGTATTTTGGAATGTATCTGAACGTATCTGTGTCTTTCCTGTAACTGCCAAATTCGATTTCATTGTTCATTCCTTATAACCAATACATCTAAAAATGGCAACACTTTCAGATACAGTATCACTACTTTTATTCGGGTTTGAAGGCCGTCGTTTTTTGGAATTTCTTCCTGACGTTTCGCTGGCTCGAGTGGCTAGCTTCTTCAGAGGCTGATTCATCTTGAAATTCACTCGGATGACTGGAGATTTTTTCTTCGCAAGTTGTATTTATGCCGATTCAGCTAGTTTGCGGTGCTATTTATTCCATTCGGATTAGGGGAATTGTCATTAATATTGATTACCTCGTTTACCTCATCTGAGTTCGGAGAATAATCATTATTATTTGAAGAACTACCTGCAGTTATTATAGATTTTCTTAAAATGGGACCAAAATGAACGAGAACCCTTTGGAGAATCAAGTCTTGGAAAGAATTCTTTAATTATATGCTTCTTTAGCAGCTTCAATTGTTCACTACACCTATTTCTTGCTTACACTGTTTTTTGCTTCTTTGGTCCGTGTTCTCACTGTTCTCTGTCCTGTCTACTGATCCCCACTCCTCTTTTTCTGACGCAGTCAACACCAACAGCGTGATAAGTAAATTGAACACAAAAATTATTACTTCTCTTAACTTCAGTCGCTTGGAATTTTCTTCTTGATGTTAGTGACAGTCATCACTTTTGAAATGGATTGAGTACTCAAGTATAGAAATATCATACCAAAATGACATATGTCTCATCTAGAGACTATAAATTTAATATGAAATCAATAAAATGTCACATATCTTTACAAGACGATTCTAGGAAATGTTAGTGAATTTAAGTTCGCTATTGGTAAGGTGATTAAGTGAGATTTGTAATACAGTATCATATATTTTAATATTCAATAGTGAGATACTTTCATAATCGCCCTCATGTTGTCCTTCAAGTTTTCAAAGCAACTGGCCTCTGTTTCATGTGGTAATCTTCATTGCCTTATTCTTTGACATGTAAAAAAATGTTCTTAGTTTTCAGTACCCCACTATTATGTCCAATATTGTTGGAATCGCCTATCTTGGAAAGAATTCTTTAATTATATGCTTCTTTAGCAGCTTCAATTGTTCACTACACCTATTTCTTGCTTACACTGTTTTTTGCTTCTTTGGTCCGTGTTCTCACTGTTCTCTGTCCTGTCTACTGATCCCCACTCCTCTTTTTCTGACGCAGTCAACACCAACAGCGTGATAAGTAAATTGAACACAAAAATTATTACTTCTCTTAACTTCAGTCGCTTGGAATTTTCTTCTTGATGTTAGTGACAGTCATCACTTTTGAAATGGATTGAGTACTCAAGTATAGAAATATCATACCAAAATGACATATGTCTCATCTAGAGACTATAAATTTAATATGAAATCAATAAAATGTCACATATCTTTACAAGACGATTCTAGGAAATGTTAGTGAATTTAAGTTCGCTATTGGTAAGGTGATTAAGTGAGATTTGTAATACAGTATCATATATTTTAATATTCAATAGTGAGATACTTTCATAATCGCCCTCATGTTGTCCTTCAAGTTTTCAAAGCAACTGGCCTCTGTTTCATGTGGTAATCTTCATTGCCTTATTCTTTGACATGTAAAAAAATGTTCTTAGTTTTCAGTACCCCACTATTATGTCCAATATTGTTGGAATCGCCTATCGACAGTAATATGTCAGAAATGTTTTTTCACCAACAAAATATATAGAATATTTGAACGCTCCTGAATTCAAACAAGGGCACTCATTAGTTATATGCCCTTCCGAAGGGTTGAATTATATATTTTGAATAGCTACATCCAAGCTATTTGAAAAAATCGAGTCTTTTTCGTTTTAATAAACACCAAATACTTTTACTGCATTCCTCCATAATATAAATATTGCCTCGCATAACACCTATATCCAGTCCTGCAGTATTCATAAGCCTCTTGGTGACTTGTGAGCTTTGTTACCTTAAATCTTTTGAGAAATTGCACTGAAAGTATACATACTTGATTTCAAATCTGCTGCAACACGATAAAAATGAATATCTCGCTGTAGACTATAAAGAGTACTCAGCTCTCTTACAGCCGTTAAGGGAAGCAAAGGGCCAATATTATCTTGCTCTCCTTCAAACTAGCTAATCGAAGCTAGTTTTCAACTCTTTTGGTATTTTTTTTCAATCTTCCATAAGTCCATAATATCTTAGAAAATCAAGGTGATATGTTATCAAGTTTCATCCAAGATTATGACAAAACATTCAATTTTTAGAAGGCAATTTCCAGTTCAGGAAAATTTGGTGCAATTATCAGTAGGGAGCTATTGTCAGAGTAATTCATGAATGTTGTATTACCTCTAGCAATCAAATCAAAATCTCTGATATAGACTATAAATAATGTGAACCAGATTGCTATTTTTCTTTTCTTCAACCACTCACCCATTGATAGAGCTGAAGTACCAACATCTTGTAACATTTGAAGAAATTCAACTTAAATTAATAATTAAATTAATAGGGAACCAAGTTTAAAATTCAGATCTGTTCAGTAAAAATCTGTTATACCAACACCAATCAGTATTTTTATTTGTAGAAGACGAATCTAACAACACATTGCACTTTCCCTTCATTTGAAAATTCATAATGAAAGCCTATCTTTTTCACTCAAAAAAAAAGATGGGAACACACATTTTCATGGTATGCATCAGGTACCGTATACCTTTCCGCTTCAGATTTGTATTATACACATTTGAATATGTATTTCTAAACTCTTTTCAAAAGACTGAGGTGTGCGAATAACAGGCTTTTACAAAATGTTCTATGCTTCAAAATATATCGAATTTTTTATTTCTAGATTGTGAATAATAAAAGAAACTTCACCACAAAACTTACCACTCCTGTATTACTGTTGATACAATTAATATTTATTCTAGATATAAACTTTGCAGTTGGTGCATCATCAGGATATTTTTGGCCACATTCAATCTTGATAGAGTACATCCTATTTTCATATGGTGTTCGAGGAGGCCCAATTATCATGCCCATCCAATGTGTCAGAGTCATATCATCATCGTTTTCTAAACCCCAACTGATTGTTCCATCTGATACACCTTTCTGGCCAGCTTCCAATTCCTCAAGTAAACGGAAGTTTCGAGGCACAACTACAACCATAAAAATACTCAGTACTCAAAATTACATGCTGAAACTAATATAAAACTCACCAACACCGGTTGACTGGGTCGCCATGATTTGAATACCTAACGCAGTCGTTGTAGCGAAAAATATTTTCAACAAATTCCTAAAATTTGTTTTCGCGTAATTGAAAACTCAGAAAAAAACGACTATATCATTGAAAAGGACTAGAAATCAATTGGAAGGTGAAAACACCAGGGGCCTGATTTTCAAACAGTAGAGGAGATGGACACTCACTCGAGAGAGATACCCCCTCCCTTCTCCTCTTCTTCCTTTCTAATCGTGGGAGACCCTTGCTCTTCTTCTTCTCTTCCTTTTTCTGTGCCTTCGGCGTGTGTTGAGTTGAGCGGTGTTGGTTGCGTATAATGGAAGAACGCAAAAGACAAATATATTCATACAAAGCCAAAAAATTTAGTATCATAAAAACATCCTCATCTGGGTCAGAGAAAATCGATACGAACGACAAACCTGGTTATGGCCTCCTGAGATACAACACAACCCCTTCTTCCTCTTTCTCTCTCTTCCCCATTCCCCTCCCCAGATAATTCTTTTCCAAGAGAAACCACATATACAGATTTACAGATGCACCACAACGAACCAGAGAATGGCTGCGTCTAACTGCTCACAGCGCTTAAAGCCGCTGCGCTGCACAAAATTTGACAGTTTTCCGTGGCGAAATGTCAAAATTTTTGAGGTGGATCAACAGACGAAATGTCACGAGTTTATATAGGCGAAGGGATACCTGAGGCTAGGGGCAAGGTTTGAGGAAATCGAAGTTGGCGATTGTGGAGTAAATTGGGTAAATTAAAAATCTCTATAGGTGGCATAACCCCATAGAACCAAAGATAAACAGAAAAAGTGCAAAGGAATTGTCACAGAACACACAAACATATATGTTTTATGTGGGTGATTCCTGATTGTCTCTGTCTCTTAGTGTCTTTGTTACTCTGTTGTTAAGTAAAGATTTTGAGTTTTCGTTTCACACCCACACTCCTAACCTCGCTTCAGTCTTGTCTTTTTGGGTTTAGGGAATCATTTTTCTAATATTTTGAGTCGTTTGTTTAATTTTCATTAGTGTAAGGAGTTTCTCAGAGTAATATTTTACTAGCTTTAAAGTGTTTCTATTAGGATAAGTTGTTGGTGTTTTTTCTTGGGTGTTAGTTCGTTTTAGCTATTGTGTTGTATAAAAAACTTTTTGATTAGTTAAGTTATCATATCATGCAGGGAAACAAGTGCTGTGTAACGGGCTGTTTGAACACTTGGGAAACGCTATTAAGCTCAAGTAGAGCCTTAAGTTTCCACTCATTTCCGAAGAATCCTTTTGTAAGGCAAGAGTGAATAGCATTTTGTAATAAACCCGGACACGTGGATTCCAACAATTTATTAAAGGATATGCTCGGAGCACTTTTATGAAAATGATTGCGAAATAACAGGAGAGGACCAACCTAAGTCACGAGTGAGGTTGTTGAAAAATGGTGAGTTCTGACAAAATCGGGTTTACCGTTTTCCCTAATTTCGTAGATATATTTGCTTGATTTCTCATTATGTTTCAGTTATTCCAGCAAAAAAATCACGGCCAAATGAAACTCACTTTTTACAAAATACTGGTTGGTTTACATTTTTTTCAAGTATTTTTGGGAGAGTAAAATAATGTATATATATTTTAGAAAATGTGCTGGAAGAGATTTCACAAGGAGGGCATCAGAAACATGTGTTTCAGAACTTTCAAAGCTGAAAGAGGATAAAGAAAAAATCAACAGGAATCCGATGTTACATTTAAATAATTACATCAGTTTGTTAGCTTTAGCTCAC
>JAVJAQ010000259.1:0-27804 GCA_032362365.1 Zygogramma bicolorata
TAATAAGTGAGATAGTAACAAAATATTTAATTGCTGATGATTAGTTGGAAGCTTTCATATATGCCACATTACTTTTTGGCTACGTTTTATCGAGAAAAATACAGCCTCGAGCATCGAGATATCCGTCAACAGAGACGTCGACCACCATCAAAGGATCAGTCGACAGCCCTCCGTTTAGACGGTGGAATATTTGATTCGTAGGCAGCACCGATGCCGATGGGTGAACCATCTTTGTTGAGGCGAAGCCGGCCACCACTGATGCCACTTGGCCATTTAGAAAAAAATAATTCATTTCGATAGTGAAGTTTGAGTCGATTCATGAGGATATCGAGAACGGTGAGAGTTACAGAAGGTAAAATGGATGCAAGAACTATGCTATTAAATATCATAGTTGACGATTTTGTTTGATACTTCAAAACACTGTGTGCACTTTGTCGTTGCAAATTTCAACGAACTGAAGAAGTATTAACTATGAATTTTTTATTATATAAGTAGGTCTATAACCTTTTTGATAAATCTGAATTCTTGAACTTTGAGATGAAATACTGTCATAATTTTTCAGTTGTTTCGATAACATTCTCAACAAAGATCGGGTATCTTGAAAATTCAGAAGATACATGTGTTGGTGGTAAATTTAGACTTTTTACTTCAAAGTTTCGAACGTGTCATTACACCTAAGAGACTTTTTTCATTCGTATTTTTTGCGTTTTTAACCTACCACAATCTGAAGAAAAAATTTTATGTCAATTTTCGTAAAAAAAAACTGAAGCAGATCTAGTTTCCGAATCGCGAACAACGATAAATATTTTCATAAATATCATCTATGGTATTTAAAAAAGACAAATTTGTGTTATACGAAAAGTTGCTGACTGATAGCATGCGATTTACTCAGAAGGCACTGTTTTTAAATTACGCAGCAACTTATCTATATAAAGATACCTATATAATGGAACATTATTCAAATTTTCTGTATATTACCTTCCACCCATCGTGGTGCTTGCACTGTAGTTAAGTCCAAGAGGCAATCTTCTGCTTCTTCTTTGAGGTTTTTACTATCCAAGAGAATCCCGAACATCAGCAAACTGAAATCGATTTGAGAAGTATTTCAAATTCGACTCCCTCGTAAATTAAAAACAGATCAATTATTCGAATAATATCCGGAAGTTGATATGAAAAATTGATAACTTTTTTTTTTCTATTTGGAGTACTTATAGAAATAAGCACCCAACACAAAATCAGCGGCTCTATTCAATTTTTCAAGAAATAATCTATAGAATAATATGTATTTATGCAAGTTATTGTATTTGTCACTGTTGTCAGAGAGTGTTTGGTAATGTAAATCATCGAAGTTTTGATTTATTTTATATGGATTTGAAGATGAAGCCGCATTAACCGTTTCATCATACCTTATTCTTCATTGGTAATGTTTATTTTCAACGATAGAATGAATAGTAGTGTATAAAGACTTTATAAACTGAAAACCAACCAACCAAATACAGAAAAAAATGTTCGAGATGCAACGATGTCTTGTGATACGACATTGGAAATGTAAAGAGGCGTAATTGAAAACAGCTGAAATTCAATATGATACTCATTAGAAAAAATAAAGTTGATAAATGTGACAGAGAAATGTATCATCATGTAGTGAAATATAATGACAATTAATCGTTTTAAGATATTCCTTCAAATTGAGTCGGTTAAAAAATGAAAACTATTTAGCAAATATTCAAATATTTCGAATGACTCCCAGAATGTTATGTAATGGGGTTTTTTTGATTATAAGAATGTGTAACTTTGACCCAATTCAACTGTCTTCGTATCTGCTGTTATAGTTTCCAAGATCTCAATTGTGAAATTCAAATTTGATGAACTCGATATAGATTATCTTCAGGAATATACCATATATAAAAGGCAGTTTGCAATGTTTTTGTGCTCACCTGTGTCGATGTGTTGGATCTCTCAACAACGCTTGCTTCACGTACTCGTAAGCTTTCGTGGAATCTTTATTTTCAAGAGAATAGACTGCGTAATCAAACAAGTGATTGGGTTTGCTAGGATCACTACTGATTCGCTGAAAAAAATTAATGAAAAAATAAAGCGAGCCCTCTAAGCATTGAACAAGAAGTTATGCACTTCCAGTAGATCGTTGTATGTAAAAATAGTGTGAATGATAGATTATTTTTTAACCGATAAAATTATCCTACCATCAGCTAGATAACAGATGCAAACCCGTAGATATCAACCACAAAAGAAGATGAATCAGATCAGAGAACTGATAAGGCAACCACATAACCGAGAAGGAAAACCATATGACATGACGGTACTATTTTGAAGAGGACAGATCCTTAACCCCATTCATTTGAAAACTTTACAATTCGAAAGCAATATTGGAAAAAAATCGTTATACTTCACCGGAAATTAAAATTTATAGCAGTCTGCCCGAATACCTAAAAAATATTAATCATAACGAAAAATTCAAAAGAGATAAAAAATACCTTATATCAATAACAGATAAGTAATCTGATACAACTAATTTTTTTTGTTTTTCTTTGTTAAACATGCTTTTCTTCCTTATAGTTTTATAGAGATTGTATGTAACAATTTGTTATCTGCTTTTATTCCCTGTATAAACATTATTGTTTCTTGGGATTAGGTGAACTATTATTATTATTATTGTATCTGTCGTCTAAACAAGCCTAGTCGGGTCCGTACTCCCCACTGCCCCGACCCAGTGGGCGGACGCGCTAGTATAATTAGCCAATGACCACTCCCCGCACCGCGGGGTAAGTGGTCACTGGCTCCGAGAATCGTGAGTCCTGAGCAGACGCAACGAACCGAGAATAACGGCCTTCTGCATGCGGCCGGCCAAGATCTCTGCCGCATTACGGCATGCCGGTATGATCTTGAGCTCCGAGAGTAGCGTTGGTCTGGAACCACCGAGAACACCTATAATCAGAACCACTAACTTGACAGAATAGTCTGGGTGGAGCCTGCTATTATTATTATTATTATTCCACTGACCCCTAATTGCCCTGTATAAAGTTGTCAAGTCAGACTGTCTCTCAAATTTTGTTGATTTTGTACAAAAAAGGAAGAATTAATTCAGAATTTTTTGACGAAACGTGTCCAAAGAGTTGGAGAGTTGAGAGAATTATATAAATCCAAATTGAGGAGCTCCCAGAAGAATTTTGTGATTTACCATACATTTGACAATCAACGTCACGACATTGATAGGAAATTGTCAGCGAATATCCAATTTTCTTGCTGATTTCTACACCAGAAATGCCCAGGAGATCAAGAAATAAAATCCCAATTGTCCCATCTACATTAGATATTTCTGAAGATGAAACAACTTGTCCCAATAACAAGTATCCATCTGATGATAGATATCAGAAAGCACTTAAGGGTTTTACTATCTCAACACAAGATAGAAAGTTAGCTGGTTCTTCTAAATCTAATGATGATATTTATTCTTCGCCTTCAAAATTCAAATTGACGCAAATAAATTACGAAAAAGAAAAACAATCCTGTCCAGAAATATCTATTTTGGAAAAGAATACCTTTGTGATTCTAAGTGAATTGAGGGAATCTGTTTGTTTCATGTCTGAAAAGTTTGACCAACTCATCAATGAGAACAAGCAGATAAAAGAAGCATTGCGTGAATTACATATCATTAAACAGGAAAACATTGAGTTAAAATCCAAAATTAGGGAACTAGAAAACAGAATTGATGACTTGGAAATTGGAGAAACTGCCTGCAGATTAGAAATTCATGGTTCAGAAATTGATGTAGGAAAAGACCCTAAAAAAGTACTATTGGAAATAAGTAATGACTTTTTGGAATCCAATCTAATGGAGAATGATGTTGTGGCATGCAATATAAAACCAACAAAAAATGGAACAGTTATAATTGCTACATTTACCAACCCTGGAATCAAAGCAAGGGTACTGAAGAATCGAAAAAAGAGAACCTTATACAGTACTGAGTTGAGTGTCCATGCCAATAACAACAAAGTAAAAAAATCACAAATTTTTATCAATGAGCAGTTAACTGCATTCAATAAGAATTTGTTTATCAATGCTTACAAAAAGAAGAAAGAATGTGGGTATAAATTTTGTTGGTCAAGAAATGGCAAAATTTTTATGCGGAAAACAGAAGATTCTCCAGTAATCCCCATTACTTCGTTAGAAATAATTTCAAATATACACTAGAAACTCATGGATAGTACGGATAAAACTGTTGTGAACTTTTCTGATATTCAAACATTCATAAATAACCACCAAAATATCAATGACTCATTTTCCGTTCTGTATCTGAATGCAAGATCTTTGAGAGAGAAAATTGACCAATTAGAAACTTTAGCAATACTTGTTCGATATCCTGATGCTATTATTATTACCGAAACATGGTTGTGTCCAGAAGAAGAGATATTCTTCAACTTGGAAGGTTATCATGCAATTTATGCAAGTCGAAGTAAAAGAGGAGGAGGAGTTGGAATACTTTTGAAAGATAAGTTTCAGTATACCATTCTAGATAAATTCTGTAATGATTGTTCTATGGTATTTATACACGTAGATCAAATTAAAATAATTCTGGGAGCCTTATACCGACCTCCAAACTTCAACATAAGTTTATTTTTGGAAACACTTGATGAAAAACTGCATAATATTTCTTCAAAAAACCAAACATCTCTACTAATGGGTGATTTGAATGTTGACTTCCTGACAAAAAATTCTACATCTAATAATTTGAACTTTATGATAGAATCAAATGCATTCACATGTATAAACAATGAAATTGGTACAAGAACTACATCAACTTCCAATACTCTAATTGACTATATATTAGGAAGTAGAATTAGGAGTCACATACAAGTATCTTTAATTGACTATCCATTCAGTGACCACAAAATCCAATTTGTTGAATTCGCTTTATCCATGAAAAGCACATCAGATAAATATTATAGTATAAAAATAATTGATAAAATGAAACTTCAAGAAGATCTCAAAACCCTTTCCCTCTCCAATGAAGAAAATCTTGAAAAAGTATGCCATGATTTAGTTTTTGCTTTTGAAAAAAATACTATTAGAAAATTATTCAAAGATCGATTTCGAAAAAATTGTGCACCTTGGTTTACCGTTGATATTCATAACTTGATCAAGATCAGAGACTACACATTCAAAAGATGGAAACAATTTCCGAATAATAACATTCTTTCCAATTACTACAAGGATGCCCAAAAGAATCTGAGAAAGGCTATTGTGAATGCTAAAAAAAAATATTTTGAGTCAGAACTTGATTCAGTTGATTCTCCCAAGAAAGCCTGGAAAATTTTGAACAGAATTGTGTACAATTCAAAACCTCGAAAAGAGACCTCTCATTATTTATCACTGAATGGAAAAAAAATTACTGATAATCAAGATATTTCCAATACTTTCAATGATCACTTCGTGAGCATTGGAGCTAAACTAGCAAAATCAATTTCTTCATCTCCCCGAACAAGTTCATATAGCCCACCTTCGAACTCAATATTTCTGCTACCAACAAGTCCAATGGAAATAAGAGAAATAATTGCCAAATTGAAATATGGTAAATCACCAGGATGCGATGATATAACTGTTGATCTTATAAAAGAGTTTGAAGATGACATAAGCAAAATTTTGAGCAAATTTATCAATAGATCATTCCAAACCGGTTATATTCCTGATATTTTGAAATTAGCAAGAGTAGTTCCTATCTATAAGGATGGTGATATTCATGAAGTTAATAACTTCAGGCCTATATCAATTTTATCTGTGATATCTAAAATTTTGGAAACATGTATTAATAATCGTTTGATTGAATTTTTGGACAACAATAATTTCTTCTATCAGAATCAATACGGTTTCAGGAGAAAAAGTAATACAACTGCAGCCACAGTGGACTCGATAACTAAAATCATAAAGGAACTGGATAAAGGACATAATTGTGTATTTGTTTCATTAGACTTGAAAAAAGCATTTGATACAGTTGACCATACTATACTCATAAACATATTGCAAGAAATAGGTATAAGAGGACTTCCACTGGATTGGTTCAAAAACTATTTCTCAAATAGATATCAATATGTGAGCTATAATGGAATAAAAAGTTCAACTTTGAAAATTTCCCATGGAGTACCTCAAGGATCGATTATTGGACCCACTTTATTTTTAATATATGTAAATTCAATTTCAACGTTACCAATTCACGGCTTCCTTAACCTATATGCAGATGATACATCGATTGTTTATTTTGGAAACGATGAAAAAATTACAGAAAATATGATCAAATGTGATCTGGATATTATATCTAGCTGGTTGATTCAACATAAGCTTACTCTAAATGTGAAGAAATCTTGTTTTATGGTTATATCAAATTCAAATGATTCATGGCATAATTTGAAGATATGTATGGATAAAGAAAATCTCCAAAGATCAAAATGCATCAAATATCTTGGACTATACATTGATGATAAATTATCATGGGAACAACATATTATCAAAATTTGTACAAAAATTTCTCCAGTGATAGGTGTTCTTGAAAGATCAGCAAAATTTATTGGTATCAGGTATCGCAAACTACTCTATTACACTCTAGTTCACAGTCAACTCTCATATCTTACGATAATTTGGGGAAATGCTTACAATAGCAAGTTACAACCTCTGAGAGTGCTGCAAAATAGAGCTATCAAGAAGATATTTGAATTTCCAGTTCGTCATCCAACAATTAACCTCTATTTTCCTAACCGTATCCTTGATGTGAACTCTATCTACATATTCCAAGTCTGTTCTTTCATTCATGGCTGCAGATATTCAAGAATCCATTCAAATTTACAATTGACCTATAACAGAAACATCCATGATCACAAAACAATAATCCTGAACCACATGAGGACAACATTGGCCAAGACTTCCATGGGACAAAAGTCAATTTTATGTGATGGACTTAAACTCTACAATAAACTTCCTCAAGATATCAAGACTCTAAGAATGAAGCCATTCAAGTTCAAACTTAAAAATTTGATATTTAACAATTTCTTTTAATATGTCTCAATTTTATTTTATTCGTTTCACATGTTACCTTTCATTCAAAGTGCCCACATAGCTTTTGGCTCTGGGCAACAATTTGTTACTAATTCCTTATTGTAAATTGTTCTCAAATAAATTGGATATATTATTAAAAAAAAAAAAAATTGGATATAGTATTATCTGTCGTCTAAACAAATCTAGTCGGGTCCGTACTCCCCCGACTAGATTTGTTTAGACGACAGATAATAATAATAATAATAATAGCAGGCTCCACCCGGACTATTCTGTCAAGTTAGTGGTTCTGATTATAGGTGTTCTCGGTGGTTCCAAACCAACGCTACTATTATTATTATTATTATTATTCACGATCAAATACATGGAGAACGTATTATTAGTACTGATGACTGGTCGCAACAGAACATCAGTTGAATTGATTGTTCATCTCACAATCGAGGGGGATCAACATTGTTTGTTGCACTTTTAGTGATCATCTCAACTCAACGCATGCACAGCATGCAATTATTACTATTATCAGTTTCATCCCAAGTAACAATTTTGGGAAAGTTTCTATGTATTCAGGTTTTAAATATGCTTCAGAACCGGTTTCACCCACGACTTCAATCTAGATTATCTTGCTATCTGATCTAGAATATTTGTACGCATTCATCAGAAATTCCAGTTAGCAAGATAATCCAGATTAAAGTCGTTGGTGAAACCGGGCCTTGATATGTTCAATAAATCGACATCGGATTTAATGTAACATTAAGATCCTAAAATTCTCAAAGAGCCCTTACAGCCGATTGCACCGACTTTTTCTTATGACACCAAAGGGACTCTTAAGGACAGGTGAGGGTTTATCATTGGGTGTTTAATAATCTCTTGAACTATGGTGCAATCGCTGCAGTGCATTGAATGACCTTCAATGGTCCATTAGCTTAATGCTTCCATAAGAAAAAGTTGGTGCAATCGGCTGTTATTCTCAATTAATAATTGAATGCACTCTTCGAATCAAAATAAAAATGCTATTTGCTGTTAATGTCATATTGATCTTATACTGTTTTAATGTTACTCTTAACCTTGGCTAAATGCTAAATAAAATTTAATATTTTCAAATAAGAGAAACATACATTAAATTAGTGGCGCTCGAGTTATGTTGAAGTATTTTATTACATTTTATCAGGAAATTGCTATTCATTGGTGAATTTTTCATCATAATATTTTGCATTATATGCTTAGTATACGTATGCGTTTTAAAAAATTAAGACTCTGTCGGCCATTATGCAGACTTAAAACTTGTCGAGTGTTAGTAAACAAAATGAAACTCTTTTAGGATAATTAAATTATTAAGTTAATTTAGTCCGTTGTAAATACATTGTAACAAAAAAACGTCAGATAATAAGTTTAAATTTATGGATTTAAAGTTGCCTTGAAGAACTCTTGAGTATAGAATTGAAACTTGATGGTTTATCAATACAGTTTTAAATTTTTTTCTTTAAGGCCTTTTGAGGATGGGCCCTTTTTTGCTAGAAACTGCTTTATAATGGTCTCAGGGCTGTCTTGATAGTTGTAAAGCGGTCTCGAAGATCGGAATGAGAGCGTTAATATTACTTGGGATTATCCGAAGAAACATAACATGTTTATAAAGGGGGAATAACTAGTACAAAATAATGATTAGAAGTATTGGAAACGGAAACGAAAAAAGAAACATGTATTAACGAACATAGTAGAAAGCAATCAAAAAAGGAATTGCCTGTATCCAAGCTCATTAAAAAAAACAAAGAGTATAATTTGAAAAATACCTATTGGCTGAATGAAAACTCAAACTCTCTTTGAAATTCATTGTTTATTGATATTCCTTTATTTCATTTGGTTTCGAATTATATATCATGACACCACTATGATATTTGATTCTGTGTTGGTATCTGTCCATTTTAATGACTACTCATATCTACCAGTTTAGTTTTGATTTTAGATTCTTGTCCCATAAGTTTTTAAATCAGATTGAACTAAAATGGATAGCAACAGTTCTGAAATTGAAACTACTCCGCCAGAACTAAGAGAACAAGTTGATTCATTGTCATTGAATATACTTCTTTCAACTTCAAGAGAAAAATATAAAACTGCATACAAACAGTTTATGGATTGGAGAAAGAATGCAAAACTAAAAGTGGTTCTGAAAATATAATCCTGGCATATTTTGAAGAACTACCCAAATCAAGAAAAACCTCTACTGTTCTCTCTCGTTTGAACTGCAACACTCGCTTGCGCTCGTGAGAAATTAGCACTTTTCTGCACTTGTTGCACAATATACTATTTCCGCACTAGTGCGGGAAAGTGTCTTGAATGTTCCGTAGCGACCCAATCTATACTGTTAGGCTGGTAAGCACGGATCATCATTTCTTTATGAAACTGGCCTTGAGATGTCGAATGCCATAGCTAATCAATTTGTTTCAGTAACTCACATCTAGTAGGTATCTCTCTGCCAAAGCAGAGTCCTTCATTTCCATAGCTTCCTTCGAAAAAAACAAATAGTTGCTGGATGGAATGCTGTCGCATGCAGGTTCCATTCCGTGACAGACCAAATGGTTTATGGTTTCGTTCATATCGGACACGAGTTTTTCGTATTCTCCACTGATGAAATTTTGATGTTGTTTTGTATCTTTTTCCGTGTACATATCGTACTCGTTTTTGTTTTGAACCAAACGTATCGCTACTTCAGATATGGCCGTTAAATAGTCCTGATATGTGCCGATGGATTGTAAAAATTTCACAAAGTCGCCAGTAGTTTGGTAGGTCGTAGCTGAAAATAGAAAACATGTATTTCGGGGTGAAATTTGAAGTATTGATTCATAATGAACTGGACAACAAACGAAACAAAAATTATAAAAAATGTCCATTTCTATATAAGGCGTAAAATGGATACATCTGTCTGCTCTTAACATAACCGGGGTTACCCCGAAACCATTAGTTGTTATTTTGTATAGATATTTCACATTTAGTACTTCGATTTGATGCCATTAATGTACAATTTAGCAATTATCAAACTATTTATATAACACTTCCTGTTTGACCGGAAGCGCATTCAATTTTAATTTTTCAAATCCAAAGTATATTTCTTTGTTGATAAATTACGATTCGGTATAAACTTACTTTTCCAATGATATATCACAATCATACTTCCACAATCTACTGATATAATTTATATAATATAAAAAATTATGTTTTGTGTCTCGTAATGGAAAATTTTCATTGAAAGTATACTATGGATAATTGAACAATATTATGGAACCTAACAATAATTTGAGGTCAAACTCTTCACACAGTATTTTTTAAGCATAGAACTATTTTTACAATTCAATATTTCTTCATTTCTCAACATCAGTTCACTTATTTCTTTAAAATACTAACACAAATATTCTTAAAGTTTGTTTTAAACTTCAGTACATATTGTTACGATATATCCCTGGGCTCGTCGATTAAAACATCAAACAACACTAAACTTCTTTTATTATAACTCTCTATCACAATACAATACAACACAATCACTTAAATCGCTTTGATAACTTTCCAATGCTTGGCACCAAACTCTCTGTACTAAAAATTCTACTTCCGCACAAAGCTCTGCTTCACTTAGCTCTCAATAACTCTCGTCACTTAGCTCTGAATGAAACTGCCGAATCACTAACCCTCCGAATGAAAACTTTCTCGTAACTAATTCTCTGACTAACTAACTCTGCCTGCGGCGAAGTCTGTCCCGTATATATACACCTGCGAACCTATCGAGAATCCTCGAGAGAAGCCCCGATGATGTGTCTCGAATTCTCCAGGCGGCATTTACGGGTTCTTGGGAAATAACGTTCGCTACGACGCGATTCCTCATCTGCGTTTACGATTTCGTCAGGGCCGGCGTTAGGACGTAACAATATTCATAAGTAAAAATACTTAGATTGCACAAAAAGTTATTGTGTACAATTTTTGGCCATAAATTATTGTTATTCACATTAAATTGTTCAATTTTCCGAAGCATACTTTCAGGAAAATAATAATTTTTCATGAAATCTCAATTATATCAGCAGATTCTGAATGGGAAGTATGATAGTGATATATCATTGAAAAGATATTTCTATACCAAATCGTAATTTTGAAAAATAAATTATACTTTCCGTTTGAAATATGAAAAATGGATGTGCTTCTGATCAAACCGGAACTGTCATATATGGTTTTATAAAATAAAATCAGTGAAAGATATGGCTCTAACTGAAAGGAAAGTCATTCTTATTCGCAGACTATTCTTCTTTATTCAGGATATAACTTTGAAGAAATAAAAGAAGATATGAGTAATGTTTTGATTCTTTTATCGTATTGGATGTCTTCTCACAAATTGAGTATAAACTATGCTAAATCTTCGTTCAAGTTTGTTTCAGAAGCTCCGATTAAATTCAAGAAAGAACAAATATAACACAAACACAAAATGGAGTTATATATAGATCAGAATTTATTGTGGTCAAAACACATAAAAGTATTAAGAAAGCGAATTTCGACAATTTTGGGAAATTCATATCGAGTCAGTAATTAAATACTGAAACTTATAAAAAAACAATATATCTTTCACAAATTTTTTCAAAAATCAAAACCTCATCTCAATTTGGGGAACAGCAAATAAAACCATTATCAAACCACTTCAAACTCGTCAGAACAAAATTATAAGATGTATATTCAATTTAGATCAGCGAGAACCAACCATCTATCTTTCTGAACCTAGACGATCATAAGATATTCTTTCTCTTTTCAAATACAAATTTTCAGTAATAATTCATTCAATCAAAAATAACGTAAAAAATTGGAATTTGGAATTAACCATAAGTGATCATGACTATTCAACAAGAAAAGCAAATGACTTTTCTCTAGCTAAATTTAGAATAATTTATTGTAAAAATCTATTTTGTATGAAGGCGTCATCTGTTATAACAACTTGTCGAAAACATTGAATAATACTAAAAATGCGAATTCATTCAAAAAAAACTTAAACTGTTATTTTATCGTACTCATGACTGCAGCGTGTAAGGTAATTTTTTGTTGTTGTTGATGAACCACTAAATTTACCTGCTTGAAATCAATATGTTCCCTACTATAAATACCTGTTATTTCTTGGGAGCAAAAAATGTTACGTTACGCATTATTGAAAAGGCCATATTATACCTAATTCTTTGAAAGAACCAGTGTGGAGTCAATTCCCGTCTTTTTTCAACAGCCCATACATATTGAAGAATGAAAATACACGAGTTTTTCCAAAAGAATTCGATTATATATTCTCAAGCATAATCGAAAAGAAAAATTGACCTCTTTCGTCCATAAATGTACCTTTACGGGTTGGATTTCCGTCTTGAAATCTTGGGAACTTTTTATTGATATCCTGGATTATATCATTCATCAAATTCTTGTACAGATCTTCTTTTCTGTCTGTTATTTTCATCAAGGTACGCCTGTCCGCCTGGAGCACCTTATTCAACCTGAAAAATTAAAGAATAACAAAACTTCAACTTTCATATATACTCAGAAAGACCACAGTGCCACCGGGTCGGTTGATGTTATCAATGAAGGAGAGTCAAACATTTGCCTATCACACAGAGCCAGCTAGAAAATTTTCTGCCATGACCACTGACACTGAGGAGGAATGCGGACCGTAGGTATATAGAAAGCAAAGCGAGCGCTTAGCTAGATTGGCTCACGAGTCCAAAATACAAACTGAATATTATATTATCCAGTGATTTCAATCATAAATTGATACTTTATGATTACTGTTCGTCAAATTTTACTCTTCAAAAATACTCCTCCACGTGGCACCTACTTTAACATACTCTACTGTTTCACAGAATTTATACCGTGTGAAAGTTTTTCAACCGATGGAAATGGTGCGGAAAGTTTGACTAGAATACGACCATAGAAGCTACTGCAAGAACAGTTTTTCACGACCATTTTTTTACTTTTATGATTCACAGATTCACAAGAAAGATAGATAGATAGATATATAGCACTTTATTTCCTACAGGTATTCACCCAATTACAGAAAATGTACAAAGGTGTTGGTGAAAGAATAGATGCAAAACAGGATATTAAAATTTTGGATTGAGGTGGCCTTTACTTGATGATGATGTTTAAAGATATCGCTTGATAAAGATACAGTGTATCGAAACATGTCGCGAAGACAATACATTTTGTGGAAATTTAATCGTGTCTACCTTATAGCGTAATGGATATTAAAATATTTAGCTACAGCTAAAAGACAATAAATAAAAACGAAGATATAACATGAATGGGGAAAAAATGTAAAAAAGATCACAGTTGAAAGGTTCTAGTGAGAATACATTTCAAAATATAACTTTGAGAACTATCATTATTATCACACATATCACAGATTAAGTTGTAGTTATTACAAATTATTGACACAGGTGCTTTGAGGCTGTTATTTGTTCTTCCGAGATCACAGTAAAATGTCGTCTGATATCTGGAACTCAGGCGTGGAGTGTGGAAGTTTATCATTTGTAAAAGGGGGCACACGAGATCTTATTATTCAGCAGTTTGTGAAGAAAGGAGATTGCGACAAAAAGCCGCCACGTTATACAGTTTTTATGTTGTATTTAAACCCACAAAGAAGATTCAACAGATCCTCAGATCGGCTAAAGACAAAAGAGATCCACTGTCTGCAGCAGGGGTTTATCGCATACCGTGCACCTGTGGGAAGGTATACATCGGTACCACCAAAAGATCCATGGGAACTAGGCTAAAGGAACATGAGAGAAACTGCAGACTAGGGCAAATTGACAAGTCGGCTGTGGCGGAACACGCACTTAGTGAGGGAAACCACAGGATTCTGTTTGAAAATGCAAAACTGATTGCACCCAACCAGGGATACCATAGCCGACTGGTACGGGAGGCAATAGAAATCCACAAACACACGGATAATTTCAACAGAAAAGAAGAAGCTGTCAACCTCAACCGAATATGGAATCCCATTTTAAGAAAATCGATAATAACTGCAGGTAGTTCTTCAGATATTAATGATGAACCCACAGGAAGTAAACAAGGTAATCAATATTAATGACAATTCCACGAATCCGAATGGAATAATTAGCACCGCAAACTACCTGAATCGGCATAAATACAACTTGCGAAGAAACAATCTCCAGTCATCGGAGTGAATTCCAAGATGAATGAACCTCTGAAGAAGCTATCCACTCGAGCCAGCGAAACGTCAGGAAGAAATTCCAAAAAACGACGGCCTTCAAACCCGAATAAAAGTAGTGATACTGAAAACCTCGGCCGCGAAAGCCTCAACTATTTTGTCAACATCAACTTTTATATCCAAAAAACTCCGAACGTGAAATCGGTAAAACGTCAAATTATTAATCAAACTTAGAAATGGTCATGAAAGTGAATACTTCGGGTACCGCAGTGACAGAAAGGTGGTACATAATGATGGTGATGACGACCTCAATCTGACAAAAGAACTTGAAATAAAAATGTTGAATACTTTTTGAAGGAAAAATATAGTATTTTATCTTAGTCGTCACCTGAAACTGCTGGAATATTCAGGAAACAGTGCTTTTGAATTTTTCATGAAAAATCCTAGCTCAGCAAGGCGTTCTCTGCCAGGCGAATACACAAGAATGTCGCCGCTGCGGATCCTGCTTACTCAGAGCATATAAGTTGCGCAGCGAATGATCAGTCACCGATTAGAAATATTTATTTCATTCTACTCACCGCTCCTTCAGATCTTCCGCATCGTGCTGAGGAACGATTGGTTTTGACAAATCGATTTCAACGATCACGAAACAGGGTTTGCCGTTTTCGTCGTAAACCGGTAGAGATGGTTCAGGTTCTGGTTCCGGCAAAACCTGCACAAGTCATAAATTATTGTGTACATTTCATCTCGTAGTATAAGGATTGACGTTTCTTTATAGTGCGGTCAAAAAAAGACCTCCTTCATTTTAGTTAAACTAAGTTTACGTTAAATGATATAATTTTTGGTTCTGTATAATGGAAAAAATATGTGTGGAGTCACCCGTCGCTGAAAGGAGGTATCAAACTTTTTTTATACAGGTTGGCAAAAATTCAATTACACACTTGCTATATCGGTAACGGTAGGAGATACAATGTTGGTTAAATGGGTAAAAGTTATATTTTCTAAAATCAAATAATTTCATTGCCAAATGGGTATGGATCAAAAAAAAATTCCAAGCTGAAATTTTCGACATTCAAAGAAAATTAAAGTGTTTAACTTATTCTAGTCAGAATTCACATTGCTAACGTCCCTCATATACAAAAATTCAAAATAATAAAATTTGGTTAATGAAGAAGTGTTTTCTGCCTTTTTTTTTAAACTTTTAAAACGGGAGCAACATCATAGATAGATGTTTTATTTTCCCTTTAATCTGATTCGGAAAAAAAGGAAAAAAAGTTACTCAAAACTTTGCTCTTTCCATAAAAATAATCATCTTTCTGAATTCGATAATTGAACTTTGACAATGCACAAATTTTCATATGGGTTAAAATTTCTGAGGGATCAGTAGTAGTAGTAGTAAAGTTATTTATGATAGTATTTCCATCGACTTCGATCGAACTTCTTCAACAAGTAGAAATTGTTACCAACTCCCTACGTCGTACTTCAGAAGCAGGATGTTTTTATTAGCACCCCCGTCAACCATGAAACGTAACAGACAGAGATATCTGCCCCGTTAAAGGATTGAACTCACCGGGCACACAATCAACAGCGCCAACTGAATCAATATCAAAAAAGTTTACGAAATGGTGCAGATGACTCTTTGGCAGTCACTGTATATGAAAAATGCATTTCTGTGACATCTGATATTCGATTTCACTTTTAATGAAGCTTAAATTGAGTAGATCTGCTATTTACGTATCATATGTTAGAACGGGCAATAAAATGCAAAATAGTATTTGCCTTACATATATGTGTAATAATATAATAATAATAAAGTTTATTCAAGAATAATTATAGATCACAATGTACAATGATAAATAATAATAATATACAGTTGCTTGACTAAACTTAAAAAATCTTACTGAGTCTAAAACTTGTTGTGAGACTATCACAATTTCATTAAAAAATATTTTTGAGTAGTACTATTATTTTGATAATTTTTACAAAAATATATGTTCAATAAATTACGAATAATATGTCGATCTTGTTCAAATAACCAATTTTTCATTTAAAATTTATACTAGTATATTGCTTTTGGATTTTTGATTTCATCTGGTAGTCTGTCGAACAATTTTTTCATTACATATATATTTTCAATGTTTTATACCAATACTTTCATTTGTTTTATTTTTTAAGAAATTCTATTCTTGTATCATAAAAATGATTGTTAAAAATTTATACTTTTTTATTTTTAAAAGGGTGAATGGATATTCTGTAAACAAATAATTGTACAATATCAATTTTTTTAAATTTTTCATGAAGGAAATCAGGTGAGCACATTTAATTTTGTTCTTGAATATTTCTCATACCTCCTCAACAGGATCTCGCTTGGGGGAGTCTTTAACTGACTCTTTCTTGGACGATTTAGAACTTCCCGCTGATTTTTTCGTTTTTGACGCCTTATCTTTTTTACCTCCTTTCTTTTTCTTCGCTGGAGCTTTATGTTTAATACGCTCTTCCGATGGACTGAAATACGAGTCTTTCAAATTCCCGACTTTCAGAGCCTCTTCTTTACTGAAGGTGGTCAAGGGACTCGCGAGACGTACGTTACTAACTATAATGGAGAATTTAATGTGAGGGGAATGAACAAAATAATTAGTAACTCATCGTCATAATCATAAAAAATTTTCGAAAAAAAGGGAGTATGCAAAACTTACATGAAAAATGGATTTCAGCCAGATTTCTTGAGAAAAAAATGTAATTTCTGATTGGCTAGTACAGGTTTCGAAGGGGATACGGAACCGAAGGTGCATATTTACTTTGAATATTACTAAAAAAATGATTATGACCAAAAAAGCTTTTCGGTGTCTTCAGATTTTGGTAATGCATATAACACAGTCAATTGTATGATTTGATTTGAAAAATGTTCCCCCATGACATTAGGGTGAATTTCCGCAATTATTTCAAAAATATTATTAGAAATATCAATTTGTGAAATTTGAGCACAATATGAGCTTTTCAGAAAATATAACCTGCGATGTGCCCCAGGGATCGATATCATATTCAAAGATTCGGTTACACATCAATTTTACCTTCATCTAAAAGGATCTAACCATAATATCAAGATGGCTTCAGTCTCATGAAATAATTTCGAAGTTTGACAAATTCTCTTACATGTGTATTAAATATAACTAATTACGTTATCCCCTTTAATTTGGTGGCAAAATCATATCATATAAACAAGCAACACGTTGTTGACTCCGGCTATATACTGATGGAACTTTATATATGACAAAATAAAAACGAATATTTCCCTCATATATAAAATGTCCCATAAGATCAATGCAATTATCGAAAACTTACAGCGGTAATTGCATTGTATCAAGTCACCATAACAACAAATTTGAAACCGTATCGCTAGACGTCAGTAAAGAACACAAATAAATGTCAGATAGACTTCAAAAATAGAAAAACATTTCGCGTTTTGGTAAGTGCTCCATACAATCTATAGAGATAGAAGTATTTGTTATATATATATTGAGTGAAACGTACTAATTTTTGAAAGTTTGAGGAAAAATTATATATCAAAGCAAACGTATACTGCTTAGGCATTGAAAGTGAAACATAACCATGGTGATGATGTAAAGGTTTGTGATTAATTCAACTTCAGTAATGTGTATATATATAAATATTTATTTTGTATTCTCACACACACTTCTTGCTGCTTTTGAGACCAAAAATAATAGCCAACCCTTCTTTTTCTATTTGGGAATAAGACAATTCATTTGTGTTCAACAATCTAGAGGCAAACGCAATTGGGCGTTCAGAACCATCATCATAAACATGGCTGATAATTGCTCCTAGGCCTACACTGGAGGCATCAACTGTCAACTTGACAGTTTGTTTCGGATCATAATGGGCCAAAACTTCAGCGGAAGACAAGAGATATTTAATTTTTCCGAAACTCTCCTGACATCGAGTGTCCCACACCCAATCGGAAGATTTTCTCAATAATATGTACAGTGGATATAATACAGTAGAAGCCCTAGGGAGGAATTTACAATAGTAATTGACCATACCTAAAAACGATTTCAATTCTTTAATGTTGGATGGTTGTTTTGCATTTTTAATGTCTTTTACTCTCTCGTCTGAAGTGTGCAAACCGTCTTTGTCAATTTTGTGTCCCATGTATATTACCGATTCTTGAAAAAAAAACACACTTTTCCTTCTTTACCTTGAAACCACATTCATGTAAACGATAAAAAACCATTTCTAACCTAGCTAGATGCTCTTCATTTGTCTTACCGGTTATAAGAATGTCATCTAAAAAGCAAACCACCCCAGGAATAACGAATATTTGTTCAATTATTTTTTCAAAAATTGCTGGGGCACAATGAATTCCGTACGGAAGTCTTTTGTATGAAAAAGTCCTTTGTGGGTGGAAATTGTAACTAATTTGGTGCTATCTTCAGTTAACAAAATTTGCTGATATGCTTCTGAGAGATCAATTTTGGAAAAAGTTTTTCCACCCTGTAATTCGCTGAACAAATATTCGATACGTGGTAATGGGTATTGCTGGACCTCCAACTGGGGATTCAGTGTTATTTTGAAATCCCCACAAATGCGCAAACCGCCGTTACGTTTCATAATAGGGACTATGGGTGTTGCCCAGTCCGAAAATTCAACCGGAACCAAAACATCATTTTTCACAAGGCGATCTAATTCCTGCTCAATTATTGGTTCCAAGGAAAAAGGTACGGGACGAGGTTTGAAAAATTTTGGGGTAGCATTAGGTTTTAATTTTAAAGAAACTTTGAATTTATTAAATGATCCCATCTTTCCATCAAATATTTGTTCATACTTTTTTAATAAATATTCCAAGTTGCAAGAAGAACCTATATGGAAATTATTTTGAAATCTTTCAACCCTAGTGATACCTAGATTTAACATTTTGAGGCCATTTCTGCCAATCAAAGGAGGTCCGCCATTTTTAATAATATACGTTTTCAAAATGTAACTTTTCTTATCAAAAATAATATTTAAATTCAAATAACCAAGTGGCTCAAAAGTAACTCCAACATAATCCTTCAAACTCAGATCATTTTCTAAGAGTTTAAATTTTTTTAAATATTTACGAAATATTTTTTCTGATATGGCAGCATGAGCAAAGCCCGAATCGACTTCGAAGTTCATGGGAATGCTTTCTACAATAAGATTTACATAAATGGGCTTGACATTCTCAGAATTGTCCATATCTCGGAGATTAAAAATACAATTTTCATCAGAGTCACTCACTATTCTGGGCAATGAAGTTCTGCGAGATTTGTTTGCATACGGAGGCCAAATGTCCCTTCGTACCACATTTGTGACAAATACAGTTACGATAGGAGCACTCAGACGAATTGTGATTGGAACGTCCACAAATATTGCACTTACTTTGACATTGGCTTTGTGGTCGGGTTACCTGTGATCGTCCTCTGCCCTGTTTACTTCCATGACCTGATGTCCATTGATTTTCCGATGTACCTTTTTGTTTAATCGAAAATCTGCTATCTCGTTGCTGCCGTTGTCCTCGGGAAGTGGCGGCAAGACTCCGCTGATGACCCCCATAATGCATATTGGTATCCTCTTCTATTTTAATGGAAGGTTGTGATTCCTCCTGATTCAAAACCGTTCTTCCAGACCTTTCCGATAACACTGACTCTTTAGTTAAAGCAATTTTGACCACTTGTTCCATGGTCAATGTTTCACTTTTCGCATCCTCCTCAAACAATCGATCCTGGAGCCTAGGGTCTCCAATTCCAACGACAAAGATGTCTCTCATAATGACTTTTAAGAACTCGGCACTGAAGGCACAATTTGCGGCGAGGCTCTTGACTCTCGCCTCCCATTCGCAAACTTGGTAATTATCCGTTAAGCGGGCTCCATCGTGAAATTAAAAAATTTTTGGTGGAACATACGTATTTCGGCCTCCTGAACAAAAAAGTCTAATAAAAATTTTGGGGCTCGCAACTAGTTTCGGAGATACGGCCCGCCAAAGACAGGAAATCGGGGTTTTCAGGGTTGACATTTATGTTTGTTTATTCAGCCAATTCCGATCGAAATTCATCCTTCTTTCTATCAGCACAATATACACGTTCTATACCACCTTCTTCATACCTTTTACAATAGAATTATAACCATTTTTCACAACAAAACTCTAAAAGGTATATCGTCACAGAAATTCGAGGTTAGCAAAACAACAGAACGCGCATCGCTCATGGAAAAATGCGCATAATTCTGTTGAAAAGTGATGAAGGAGGATATATAGAATGAGTATATTGTGCTGATAGAAAGAAGGAGAAATTTCGAGCGGAATTGGCTGAGAAACAAACATAGGCGTAAAACCCCGATTTCCTGTCTTTGGGGGGCCGTATCTCCGAAACTAGTTGCGAGCCCCAAAAACTTTATTAGACTTTTTTGTTCAGGAGGCCAAAATACGTATGTTCCACCAGAAATTTTTCAATTTCACGATGGAGCCCGCTTAACGGATAATTACCGCAAACTTTTTCATGCGTATATTTCCTGGCCTCATAGAATTTCATTCTTTCAGAGAAATACGATTTCACTGGCGAGAAATAGTCGACTAGAAGCGTAACTAAATCCTTGTAGGTTTTTGAGTTAATATCGGATGGAACACAAAGGTTTCGTAATAAGACATAACATTCTTCATTGAGAGTGTTCAGCAGAATTGCTTTCTTGCGAGATTCTTCTGTAAGGTTATTGGCCACAAAAAACTGATCTAGTCTTTCTCGAAACACTGCAAAATCTGAGGTTTTTGGATCGAAATTATTCAGTGTTCCTAGAACACCAACTGTCGACGTTATTGCTTCAGCCATTCTAATATTCTATCTAATTGAAACGAATTGAAATCAATCACTTCCGCTGATTCACAATTATGAGTTAATTCACTTTAATCCTCGTCGCCAATGTTATGTATCGCACTAATAAACTTTGAAATAATAGACAGTATTCGATAAGTTCACGTTTAATCAACGAATTCACACTACACTCGAAATTATCTGCAAACATCGAAACCCTGGCTACCGTTTTCTTTTTCGGTTGCAACAAAAAAGCATTTCGAGCAAAAACGCAAATAACAAGACAATGCCAATACAGAACATGTATATTGAAACATCTCGAAAATTTCATTACAGAATGTTTTTTATTATTCGAAATCGCTTGTAAAATGGTGCACACTTTCAACTTAGACCAGGACAAAGCTGAAAGTTTTATTAATTTCTTTATTGAAAGTATCCTTGATATTAAGGCAACAATTCCGGCTTCTGTACAGTGGTCAAATGAATCTCTTAAAGTGATTGGATGCAAATTATCTGATTTCAAACGTTTGTTACTGAAGGAACTGAAGTCAATTATTTCCTGTTTGGATAACAAGTGTAACACAAATATAATGAACAACAAGGTTATCAAAAGTATCTTTTCGGTACTGGGTCACGTAATTCTTGATTTTGTTAATACATCGTTGATAAGTGGGCAATTTCCAGATCAACTGAAAATTAGTACAGTCGTTCCTGTGCCTAAAGTTAACAATTCAAATGAAGCCGTCAACTTTCGTCCCATAAACACTCTGCCTCCTTTGGAGAAGGTGTTAGAGTTAGCCGCTTATAACCAAATATGCACATATATTGAAGACAACAAGCTTTTGATGGAGTATCAATCAGGTTTCAGATCGAAACACTCGTGTGAAACGGCTCTCCAACTCACCTTGTCTAGATGGAAACTGTCAATTGATGACAATAAATATGTAGTAGCAGAGAAGATTATGACATCGTGTCAGGGGAAACATTTGTTATTAGGGAATTATTCAGTATGCGTATGTTTATGGTGGAGGTAGTTGGTTTTCTTTGTGAAAGTTATTGTGTATAGTGAATGGTCATTATAGTTTTCGAGTTTATGAAGTGTTTCCTTTGAAAAATAGTCAACAGATTGCAGCGGCGGAATTCGCCCTCGCGCCGGTGGAAAGTTTTGTGCAAAACAATAGTTTTTTTCGGATACTTGCTTTGTGCCCTTCGTCAGACAATTATACAGTGAGTGAGGCCTTCAGATGAGTTATCAGTGTACTGGAACCCTGGTATGCTTTATGAATATTATTTAAAACAAAGAACCAAGCCTGTTTCGTTTTGTTCAGCGTTGATAAGGATTTGGAACGGAAATTTTTGCTAATACTTGTAAAGTACCTGATTTACATGATTCATCGTAGTAAAAAAAGAGGTTTTCCTTGTGTTATAAGGAGTTAGTTTTATTGAAAGTTGGTTGATTAACGTATAAATTGACCCATTTTGACTGTAATCTTTTTGAATTAAGTTTGTGAAGTCGGGTTTTTGATTCAGTGTTCTTTGTTTTGGTTGAATAACGTATAAATTCATCCTTTAGAAGTATTATTTTTCTATAATTTCTTTGTGCTATTGTTGTATCAATGGGGCGTTCCAAATCCACTTCATCATCTAGCTCTTCCTCAAGTGACTCAGATACTGGGCACTATTACAAACGCAAGAAACGACATTGTTCAAGGAAAGAGCGTAGCGAAAAGGATGTTAGATCTATTGTTTATGATCAGTCAGCTCCTTCTACAAGCACTACAAGAATAATAGCATCCAATACGCCACCATATCCACCAATTTCTCAAAATAAAGACGATAAGGTTGAACGCCTGGAGGCTTTAGTTGAGAAATTAATAGAGCATCAATCCCAGCCGAGAAGAAGGGAAATTACCATCGTAAAGCCTGAATGCATCCCAGAATTTACCCCAGGAAATCCAAACATGAATTCGTCGAAATGGATCGAAAAAATTGAACAACTAGGAGTAATAAATAATTGGGAGGAAGCGACGATGATCTTTCTTATGCAAAGTAGATTATCAGGGTTGGAACGGAAGTGGTATGATAACTTAAAAACCTATCAATTGACTTGGGCTGAATGGAAAGATCTTGTGATTAAAACCTTTCCCGAGCATCAGGATTACGCAACGACCTTGAGAAGCCTTTTGGACAGGAACAAAATGCCAAATGAAACTTGGGAAAAATATTATTTCGAGAAAATGGATTTGATTAGTGCTTGTGAACTTTCAGGCAAGAAAGCAGTGTCGTGCTTGATTGATGGTATAAAGGATCCCAGTTTACAGGCAGGTGCACGGGCTGGTCGATATTCTACACCAGACAGTCTGTACGCAGAGTATCTATCTACATTGAAGGCAGATGTTACACCTGGACAATTGCAGTTCACTCGAGCAATAAGTAAACCGTTTCACAACTTCAATCGTGGAAAAATCAAGCCACTTCCTCCAAAGATGGATCGACAAGGAAAAACAGAGCAACGCTGCTATAATTGTAAAGAAAAGGGGCATCATGCATATAAGTGCCCAAAGCCGAGATTGGAGTGTACAAACTGTAAACGTCTGGGACATTTGGCAAAAGATTGTCGAAGAAACTCCTCTGTCCGCAGTCAGGTTGTCCACAGCTCCGGCAGATATGATCTGAATTCATGCTATTTTTTTGACTGCACCGTAAATGGCAACTCTACACAGGCCTATGTTGATTCTGGATGTGGAGCTGTTCTTACCAAAGAAAATGAAGCAAAAAGTGGAACCTCGATTGCCAAACGACGAATTCAACAGTTTCAGGATACGGAGGTGCTCTCACTCACGTTATCGGAGAAACTAAAGTATCCATCGAGATTGATCGTGCTGAGGGTACTGTGAATGCCCTCGTAGTACCAAATACTGCGCAACAAGTGCCAGTAATGGTCGGACAGACATTTTTGAACCAACCACAAGTAGTGATGCTGATTTCGGGGGAAAAAGTCCGCCTTCTATCGAGAGATGATGATCTATGCGCGATGCTAGATATTTCACCCAGGAAAATACCATTGTGGGCGACAGATACAACCGTCATACCACCGAGAACTAGGTCATCGGTGAATGTTAGCTCTCGTGGCACCACTACAAGCAACGTGTACGTTCAGGGCGGCCTGAGAGCAAAGCCAGGAAAAGAGATTTTGGTTGAAGAATGCGTGACAAATGGTGAGAATGGTTTTGTTTCCATTCGAAATTTATCACAGCAGGAAATCGAGGTGAGTCATTTGCAGATATTAGCTAGATCAGTTGACTGCTTCGAAGATAATAGTTTGGTTTCCAATTATACTGCATTTTCTACTCGAGATGAATCTGAAAATCGTTTTTCTTTAAATGATATAATATGCAATGACAATTTAACCTCAGTCGAAATGAATCAGTTGCTCGCATTACTGAACGATTTCAAATGTTGCTTTTCAAAAAGTACTAGTGAATTAGGAAAGACAAATATTCTCAAGATGCAAATTCATTTGAATGACAGTACTCCGGTTGTTTATCGTCCTTATCGATTATCATATGCGGAACGAAAAGTTGTACGAGATATTGTTGACGATTTATTGAACAACGAGATAATACGCGAATCAGATTCTCCGTACTCAAGTCCAATTCTCTTGGTGACGAAAAAAAATGGTGAACAACGCATGTGTGTAGATTATAGAGCCTTAAACGCGAAAACAATCAAGGATAGGTTTCCATTACCTCGTCTAGATGAATTTTTAGAACATTTGAAGGACTGTTATTTCTTTACGAGTCTTGATCTCGCTTGTGGGTACCACCAGATCCAAATGGAAGAGTCATCTGTTCCAAAAACTGCTTTCATTACGCCGGATGGGCATTACGAGTACCTGAGAATGCCGTTTGGTTTGGCCAATGCACCATCAGTATTTCAAAGGGCCATAAACAAGATTTTGGGTAATCTTCGATACGGTAATGCTCTTGCCTATATGGACGATGTTCTTATTCCATCTGTGGACTTTATGAGCGGTCTGAATGTTCTGAGAGAAGTTTTGCAGTCTTTCAAGCAAGCTGGTCTAACCTTGCGACTTGCGAAATGTCAATTCTTCATGGAGCGAATCGACTATTTGGGGCATGAAATAAGTCGACAGGGTATTCAACCAGGAAGTAGCAAAACTTTAGCAGTAAAGAACTTTCCAACACCAACCGATGTGCATACAGTACGCCAATTCTTGGGGCTGGCTAGTTACTTCCGAAAGTACGTTAGGGGTTTTGCTGAAATCGCCAGGCCATTGACAGCATTGACAAAAAAAGATGTTAGTTTCTCTTGGGGTGATGAACAACGAAAAGCTTTCATGACCCTCAAGGAAAAACTAGTATCGCAGCCAGTTTTAGCCATATATAATCCTGAATCTGAAACAGAAGTTCACACAGATGCCTCAAAGTGGGGTATTGGCGGTATTTTGCTTCAAAAACAGGAAAACAACTGTATGAAGCCAGTCATTTATTTCTCAAGACAAACCACAAAAGAAGAGCAGAAGTACCATTCATATGAATTGGAAACATTGGCAGTGGTAAATTCGTTGAAGCATTTCAGAGTATATCTTATCGGAATACATTTCACAGTTGTTACCGATTGCAATGCCATCAGAACGACACTATGTAAAAGGGACTTGATTCCAAGGATTGGAAGGTGGTGGCTTTCTATACAGGAATATACCTTTGATGTTGAATATCGTCCTGGAAAGAAGATGGCGCACGCAGACGCACTCAGTAGGAATCCAGTAAGTGATCCAGTGGAATTCAATGAAACATCTGTTAATCTAGTTAACATCAACGAAGAAGACTGGGTCCTGCATGCTCAGCTGAACGACGAGAGGTGCAAATCACTTGTGGAAATTTTGTCCGGAAAACCAACCGACCACGAGGAGAAAGAGGTTCATAAAAACTTTATTCTTACCAATAATCGTTTATATAGGCTGACTTCTGATGGAAAAAGATGGGTAGTACCGAAGGCTGCTCGACGTCAGATAGTCCTCCATTTTCATGATGGATCCGGACATATGTCTGTGGAGAAAACTCTATCAGCTATAGCCAAGATGTATTGGTTTTCAGGAATGCGTCGATACATCAAAAAATACATTTCTAGTTGTTTGGAGTGTATGTACAACAAGATCCCTGGTGGACGGCAGTCTGGATATCTGCATCCAATAGAGAAGGTGTCTGAACCATTCGATACTATACATATTGATCACTTGGGTCCATTTGTTAAATCGAAAAGAAAAAAATATGTATCTCATTGTGATAGTTGAGGCATTCACGAAATTTGTTTTTATGCAAGCTGTCCCTTCAACTAAAGTTCGACCACTAATGAATTTTCTCAACAATGTGATTGAAAATTTTGGAGTTCCCAAGAGAATAATAAGTGATAGAGGCAGTTGTTATACTAGTAAGCAGTTCGAAGAGTTTTGTCGAACATTAAATATAAAGCATGTATTGAATGCTACAGCAACACCTAGAGCCAATGGACAGGTCGAAAGGTATAACCGAACGATTTTGGCTTCTCTTTCTGCATGCGTGGAAGACGAAGAAAAATGGGATACACTCTTGCCGGAAAAACGCCCTATGAACTTCTTTTTGGATACTTACCGAGAGGTATCTTTGGTAGTTTTCTATCCAACGAAGTATCGATACCACCTGATGATGGTGATAATAGGGATGAGACGCTTCGCCAAAGTAGAGCGAAAGCTAAAAAACGAATTGTTGAACGTCAGCAAAAACAAAAGGTTAGGTATGATCTGAGGCGCACTAGAGGAAGAATATATCAAGTCGGGGAAAAAGTACTAGTTCGTACGTTGGCGACAAGTAACGATGGTAAAAGTCGAAAGCTCCTTCCTAAATATAGTGGCCCATACGAGATCATCAAAGCTTTAGATCACGATCGTTATGTGATCGAAGACGTGAAAGGCTCTTCCCGTTCGCAGAGGAAGTACAAGGGCATCGTGTCTCTTGACAAGATCAAGCCGTACGGAACTGTCGTTACTTCAGACTCCGAAGTGGAATCTGATACGAATTCAGTTGACGAGATCTCAAATACGGCAAGTTCAAAGTAAAGAATTTTGCAAAGAGAAATGCTACGTGCATCTCTCAGCTCGCTGGACTTAACGAAAAAAAGTCTGGACAAAAATAAAAATTTAGTTAGATCATGATCTAGATCGTTTGGTAGGTAATGTGGTACCAATTGTTTTGTTCTTGTTTTTTTTTAAATTTGTGCACATTACCCATGTTACCTTTCTTTCAGAATTTTCAAAGGCTTGATGTGACGAGAAAGCAGCAGCTCCTTATTGTTTGACGATTGAATTGAGAAAAATTTGTCATAACCAGAAATTGACACGTCTTTTTTTTGTTGTTTCTCTAGGCAAATCAAGTTTGAAGCTCCACGAGGACGTGGATATCGGTAGCATGGCCGACTGTCAAATACATCGGGGCGCCCATGGCAGAAACGGTTTGTCATCGCCGAGAAGATTATGACATCGTGTCAGGGGAAACATTGTTATTAGGGAATTATTCAGTATGCGTATGTTTATGGTGGAGGTAGTTGGTTTTCTTTGTGAAAGTTATTGTGTATAGTGAATGGTCATTATAGTTTTCGAGTTTATGAAGTGTTTCCTTTGAAAAATAGTCAACAGTATGCACTCTATATGTGGCAATACGACACTTTATAATT